>CM065592.1:379279104-379514619 GCA_033119425.1 Bufotes viridis | reverse complement strand
ATCCTGCTTGTTAAACACCACACCACGTTTTCTAATGGTTTGTGAAATTCAATTGCCAAAATACCAATCCTCTAAATCTTGGGTTCCAGCTGTGGCTGTCCAAGTGTAATGTCAAAGGATAGATTTTTTTCTGTGGTTAAATAAAATCACTGAAATAGAAATCCTAAACATCTGTGCTTTCCGCTGTTCCACAATAGGGTATATTACATTCAGTGTGTCATCGTCTAAATACAAAAAATAAATCCTCTATATTTGCACACGCTACTGTGCATCTCCAAGTGTATTTCTGTCCGTAAATGGGTATATTACACTAAGTGTCTAAATACAAGGGCTGAAAGCATAATCCTCTATATTAGCACATGCTATTGTGTATCTCCAAGTGTAATTCTGTCCGTAAAAGGATACCTTTCAGCCAGGGCCTAAATACTAGGCCTAAAGTTGATATTCCCCTAAATATGTGTTTTCTGCTGTGCCTGTATTAGTGTAATACGGTACATAAATAGATACCTAGATAGTGTTAGGTGCCTGTAAATAAAGGCCTTAATTTGAACTCTATACTTTGGGCCAAATAAGTTTTTCCTTATTGTGGGGAACGGTAACAATGAGAAAAACATCTAATAAGGGACGCGGACATGGTCGTGGTGGTTTTAGTGGACCCTCTGGTGCTGAGAGAGGACGTGGCCGTTCTGTCACAGCTACACATTCTAGTGAACCAACTACCTCAGGTCCCAGTAGCCGCCAGAATCTACAGTGATATTTGGTCAGGACTAATGGCCGTTCTAAGGATGGTAAGGCCTGAGCAAGTACATGCGCTAGTCGATTGGATAGCCAACAGTGGATCCAGCAGGTTCACATTATCTCCCATCCAGTCTTCTACAGAAAGCACACAGGTGGCGCCTGAAAACCAAGCCCATCAGTCTGTCACATCACCCCCATGCATATCAGTGAACCTGTCTCAACCTCAAGTTATGCAGCATTCTCTTATGCTGTTTGAAGAATCTACTGGCAGGGTTTCCCAAGGGCATCCACCTAGCCCATCCCCAGCAATGGAAGACATAGAATGCACTGATGCACAACCACTTATGTTTCCTGATGAGGACATGGGAATACCACCTCAGCAAAGTCAGCACGTCTCTGATGATGACGAAACACAGGTGCCAACTGCTGCATCTTTCGGCAGTGTGCAGACTGAACAGGAGGTCAGGGAGGAAGAGTGTGTGGAAGACGATACAGGGGACGATGAGGTCCTAGATCCCACATGGAATGAAGGTCGTGCCACTGACTTTCAGAGTTCAGAAGAAGAGGCAGTGGTGAGACCCGAGCCAACAGCATAGCAAAAGAGGGAGCAGGGTGCAAAAGCAGACCAGCCGTCACAAAGAGAGTTCGCCTGCTACTGGCCACCGCCTCCAGAGACCGAGCACACCAAAGGCAGCTTCAAGGAGTTCCCTGGCATGGCATTTTTTCACACAATGTGCTGACTACAAGACCCGAGTGGCTTGCACGCTGTGCCAAGAGAGCCTGAAGCGAGGCATTAACGTTCTGAACCTTAGCACAACCTGCATGACCAGGAATCTACATGCGAGACATGTGCCGCGGTGGAGTAAGCATCTTCAAAACCAAGAAAGGGCTAAGGCCTATCCTGCTCCCTCTTCTGCTGCTGCCTCGGCCTCTTCCTCCGCCTCTGGAGGAAAGTTGGCACCTGCCGCTCAGCAAACAGAGGATGTGCCACCAACACCACCACCTCCGTCACCAAGCATCTCCACCATGTCACATGGCAGCATTCAGTTCTCCATCTCACAAACCTTGGAGAGACAGCGTAAATTCCCACCTAGCCCCCCTCCATCCCTGGGCCTGAATGCCAGCATTTCTAAACTACTAGCCTTTGAAATGCTGTCATTCGTGCTGGTGGACACGGACAGCTTCAAACAGCTGATGGCGGTGGCTGTCCCACAGTACGTCGTTCCCAGCCGCCACTACTTCTCCAAGAGAGCCTTCCCTGCACAACCAAGTATCGGATAAAATCAAGTGTGCACTTCGCAACGCAATCTATGGCAAGGTCCACCTAACGACAGATACGTGGACCAGTAAGCATGGCCAGGGACGCTATATCTCCCTAACTGCACACTGGGTAAATGTAGTGGTGGCTGGGCCCCAGGTGGAGAGCTGTTTGGCGCATGTCCTTCCGCCGTCAAGGATCACAGGGCATTATTCTTGGCCTCCTGTTGCCTCCTCCTCGGCTTTCTCCTCCTCTTCTTCCACCTGCTCATACGGTCAGCCACAGACCTTCACCACCAACTTCAGCACAGCCCAGGGTAAACGTCAGCAGGCCGTTCTGAAACTCATGTGTTTGGGGGATAGACCCCACGCCACGCAGGAGTTGTGGTGGGGTATAGAACAACAGACCGACGAGTGGTTGCTGCTGGTGAGCCTCAAGCCCGGCCTGGTGGTGTGCGATAATAGGCGAAATCTCGTTGCAGCTCTGGAACTAGCCGGTTTGACGCACATTCCTTGTCTGGCGCATGTGCCGAATTTGGTGGTGCAGAAATTCATTCACAACTACCCTGACATGTCAGAGCTGCTGCATAAAGTGCAGGCCGTCTGTGCGCGCTTCTCATCCTGCCGCTGCTCGCCTGTCTGTGCTACAGAGTAACTTCGGCCTTCCCGATCACCGCCTCATATGCCACGTGCCCACCAGGTGGAACTCCACCTTGCACATGCTGGAGAGACTGTGCGAGCAGCAGCAGACCATAGTGGAGTTTCAGCTGCAGCACACACGGGTGAGTTGCACTGCAGAACAGCACCACTTCACCACCAATGACTGGGCCTCCATGCGAGACCTGTGTGCCCTGTTGCGCTGTTTCGAGTACTCCTTGATAAATCTTTTAGGGCGATGATGGAAGAGGATGTGACCCAGGAGGAGGAGGAAGAGGGGTCATTTCTAAAACTTTCGGGCCAGTCTTTTAGAAGTGGCTCAGAGGGAGTTCTTTTGCAAAAGCAGAGGCCAGGTACAAATTTGGCCAGCCAGGGCCCACTACTGGCGGACGAGGAGGACGAGGATGAGGAGGAGGTGGAGGAGGATGAAGCATGTTCACAGCGGGGTGGCACCCAACGCAGCTCGGGCCCATCACTGGTGCTTGGCTGGGGGGAAACGGAGGACGATGATGATACGCCTACCACAGAGGACAGCTTGTTGTGGAAACATATATGAAATGTATACTTGCTTGTATTATAACTAACAAAACAAGATGGCCCCTGAAGCAGAAGCCAACTCCCTTACTAATGTCTTACTAATCATCTTATGATAATGATGACTTCAGTTTATCTAACATCGGCTGATGTGATACATGTCCATTTTTGGTTTGATAATGTGACAATGAGATAATGCTACAGAGTCATTAAGTTCCCCTTTTATCTTCTATATAAACCCATGTATGACGCGTAATAAATAGAGCATCTAGCATTGACTTCATTGTGATGGTCTGTGTGTGATTACTCTCGGCGTACGCCTAATACCTGAATACCAATTCGGAGCAGTACATCAACTCAGCCTGACCCTTGCATCAGGACCAGAACATTTGGCGCCCAAAGCGTGGGGCTCGAGGATTGGACCCCCTGCTGAAGTACCCCCAGAGACTGGACAAGGAGAGACGAGCCAACGGACACCGGGACCGGCCGGCCCGTAATAAGAGGTGAGAAAATAAATCATCTTACCTATTTGTGTTCCTTGGCCTAGTCAATCCACATTTGTACTAGGGAGGGGTGCATCGGCAGTCTGGGGCAACCTCGAGGGCATGAGAGTAAGAACCCCATTGTATTGATAAGATTTGATGTACTGTGGTTTATTATTTTTACATGTGTGTTGGTCTCTCTGTGAGGAGAGGCATAGACTGACAGAACAACCAAAGGGAGTCTCCCTAAGTGCATACATTGAGGGGTAACCCTGGTGTGTGACCCCAAGAAATAGTAGAAGGGAGGGAGACGGCTTGCTGACAAGTGTTGGTCTCAGGCTCAAGGTGTTTGTTTGTCAGTGTCTGTGCTATCCAAGAATCAGAGACAGTAAGTGAAGGCTCCAGGACGTGTTTCATTGCAAAATGGGTAACAAAGAAAGTGTCCCGAAGGGCTACTGTTCACCTGGACAGTACGTGGCGGACCGGAGAGGAAAAGGTCATGTTAAAGGATTAAGCAAGTTAGAGAAGAATTATGGTATAGCAAAAGGTGGTACACTGTGTTCAGCTACATGGCAGACATTGTTAACTGAAAAGAGAGGTAGATTGCAAGATGATAAGTTGATTGATACAGTCAGAGTGTGGCTGGATTGCAGCAGAGAGTTTGAGCAGACAAAAGGAGATGCAATGTTTGATGAAAAGTCAGGACGTCATTATTATCGGCCTGGCTCAGTGTTAGTGAGAGAGCAGCCACCGCCCTATAATGGTGCTGCTGAGAGAAAAAGGGGAAGTTGGATTTGTACAGTGTGTGATCAACAGAACCCTGCCTCCCGAGATACATGCTTAGCCTGTGGTGCTCCGCGCCCACATGAAAGAGAAAACACTCTTTCAGCTCCACAGCCCGTCCCGCCTGTCTTAGCCACAGCACCACTTTGTCCTCAGCCAACACGCAAGGCTGGACGTGTAATTCCCCCCAAACCTGTCCCTTCTGCCATGCCCCAAGTCACTACCATATACCCCATGATAAATCCGGATGGCACCTATATGCCAACCAGTCAACCCGTAGTGCCTGCTCACATCATGATGTATCCTGGAGATCCTCACACAGGACAGGAAGATGAGGGGAAGAGGAATGTAAAGAACCCCCAGGGAAGTAGTCAGAAGAGACGGTGGAATATGCAGCTAATACAGCTGGTGCAGGACAAACCCCTGCACGTGGGATGCCGCCTCTTAGCCTTTACTCTGATGTTTCCCCCCCACAAAGTCAGGGTACAGGAGTAACAAATTAGTTTTTTCAACATCAACTTGCACAGTTGCGGAGTGACATGCATAACTTAGAGCAAGGAAATCTTACAGTTTTAAAGGAGGCATTGTTAAATACCCACCCTGTGGGGCCTCCTAAGTATGTGTCTTTCACTCCCCAGCAGTTATTCACCATAGTGAATCTCATGCCAGACCCGGACACTCACCCTATGCCCTTTTTCAGGAAATTGTCTCAAGTATATCAAACATATGGGTGTACATGGTCTGACCTACAGAGTATTGTAGAAAATAAGACTGGTGAATACTCTTCACTTATAATGGATCACATAAAACAACCAGAGCTCCCAGGAGCAAATTTTGACACCCGTGATTCAGAATCCGGGGACTGTTTCATTCAACAATTGTATAAATGGGCAAAGGACAGGTTGGCAGAACAATCCACTACTTTGCAGGATATGTTACAGGACAGAGCAGAGTCAGTGGAGAAATTTGCCCAAAGGGTTAAACAAAATTATAAAGATATGGGATTCAGTCCAAATGAACCTGTACACTTGAGACTTCTGGCCCGATCATTTGTAGATGGTCTTAGACCAGATCTCAACAAAGCTCTTGTCACCTGCCGCCCAGAATGGAAATCATTAACCCTTGAGATCTTAGAACAAGTTGCTAAAGGATTGGAGAGTAATACCAAGAAGACTCGCACAGCAGTTATGGCTGTCATGACAGGGGAAGAGGGAGAGGAAAGGCCCCCACCCCGTGTCTGTTATGGGTGCGGCAAGCCTGGACACATAAAGAGGAACTGTCGTTCCAGGCACTTGTGGCCAGTGAACCAAGGCCAAGGAGGAACACCACCTTCTTCCTGGTCAGCCACACCCCGCTAGGATATTGGCAAACCAGTGTTGCTGGGAGGGGACACCTCATGTATGGCAGTCTCTGCCCCTCCAGCTGGCCCCGCCCCTCGAATCACCCTCGATGTGGCAGGGAAGGAACTCTCATTCCTTGTAGACACTGGTGCAGCCCGCAGCGTGTTATGTGAAACTGCCATACTCCCTTTCTGGCTCACGAATATCCATTTGCCCTGCTCTGGCTTGGAAGGGGTTACACAGCACAACCCTGTTACTAAACCTCTCTTGATTACTCCATCTACTAAGTCCCGAAACCAATTCCCACAATTGCATCTACCCACTGGAGTAATGTCACAATTTGTTGTAAGTCAGACTTGTCCTTTTAATCTATTAGGTTCGGATTTTCTTCAGAAAATACGGGCCAACATTCAATTCAGGGAGGATGGTACAGTTGCCTTGGGTACAGACCTGTGCCCAGAGGAAACTTGTCTCCTGATGGCATTAACAGCCCAGACTTCTGAATCACCCGAGCAAGGGGATACGCTGCAAAGCATTTTGCATCTCATCCCTGACACCCTATGGGCCAAAGGTCCCCAAGACATAGGGCGTCTCAAGGTCCAGCCAGTCACAGTTACCTTGAAGAATCCTGACATACTACCGTACAAAGCTCAATACCCTCTGTCCATTCCACAGAAGGATGCTATCACCCTCCAGATACAGACCTTTCTCGCAAATGGGGCTATCAAAGTGACCACCTCCCCCTGTAACACTCCCTTATACCCAGTTAAGAAACGGAGGGAGAAAGGACAACCCCCTGTGTATCGCATGGTCCAAGACCTCAGAGCAATCAATGAGGCTACAATCTTTGAGACCCCTATTGTTCCAAATCCTCATACCTTGCTTGCTAGCATTCCTCCTACGGCTTCTATTTTTACAGTCATTGATCTGGCAAATGCTTTTTTCTCTGTCCCACTGCATGAGGACTCTCAATTTCTCTTTGCATTCACACATGATGGGAAACAGTACACATGGACTGTTTTGCCTCAAGGAGCTCAGAATAGCCCATCCTGTTTCAGTAAAGCTATGGCATCCATCTTACAACCGTGGCAAGCAGATCACCCTGAGGTGGAACTCTTACAATATGTGGATGATTTACTCCTCTGTGCCGACTCACATCCCACCTGCCTACACTCAACTACCTCACTTCTCCAATTTCTGGCAGATGCTGGGTGTAAAGCTTCTCAGTCCAAGTTACAGTTGTGTCTTCCAAAAGTTATTTTTCTAGGCCACTGTATCTCACAAGGCAGTAAACATCTTACGGATGCCAGGAAGAAAGCAGTCTCAGACATCTCACTCCCAGACATTTCTCATCAACTGCAGACCTTTCTGGGACTTATTTCTTATTGTAGGCCATGGATTCCTGATGCATCAGTCCTGATGCAGCCACTCTATGACTGCATACCACGTGTAGCCACTGTTCCTTTTCAGATGACATCAGAAGCCATAGAAGCATTTGAAACTCTTAAAAAAGCCATTATAACTGCCCCAGCTCTTGGCATTCCTAACTACAAACTTTCCTTCCGGCTTTATGTCATGGAGCGTCAGGGTCATGCTACAGGAGTTCTCACCCAGAGCCATGGAGGCCGTAATAGACCCCTAGGCTACTTCTCAAAACGTCTTGACCCTGTAGCCAGAGCCACTCCTTCTTGTGTCAGGGCCGTTCATGCTGCTAGTTGTCACCATTCAAAGATGCCACATCCTCAACCCGGCTGCACTCCTTCCTCTCCCAAGGGGGGAGTATACTACAGATTCTGTGGATTTTATTGATTTACAGGCAGAAGAAGATCTTCAGGAAGAGGAATTATGGACAGCTACTGACTCTCCTGATAAGGAACCAGACCATGATTGCATTACAATGATGGAAGCTGAAGTAGGAACACCACCATCAATACAAGACACTCCCTTGCAAAACCCAAAATGGACACTCTTTGTGGACGGCTCAAGGTATGCCGATGACAAAGGGAAATTCCATACTGGCATGGCAGTTACTAGTGAGTATGAAGTGCTGTGTGCAAGGCAATTGCGCCCAGACCAGTCAGCACAGGAAGCTGAACTCATAGCTCTTACTGAGGCCTGCCTCATAGCAAAAGACTCCACTGCCAACATCTATACAGACTCCAGATATGCCTTTGGAGTAGTCCATGACTTTGGAACAATATGGAAAGCTAGGGATTACATTACAGCCGCAGGAACCCCAATTAAACATGCTTCAGCCGTAGAGGCCTTGATGACTGCAGTACTCCTGCCTACCGAAGTGGCAGTAATCAAAGTCAAGGCACATACCCGTGCTGACACACCAGAGGCCAAGGGAAATGCTTTGGCTGACCGAGCTGCCAAAAGGCAGCAATGGAAGAGGAAAGAGCACAGCCAGATAAAATCATGCTGGCACAAGAAGATCTCAAACAACAAGAAGTATCATGGGATCTGCTAAAACAGATGCAAAAGCAAGCCACTCGCTCAGAGAAGGAAGCCTGGCTGAAGGAGTCAGCCCTTGAAGAAGAAACCGGACTCTGGACACAAGGGAAGAAGGTGTGCTTGCCTAGAGCACTCTATCCCTTAATTGCCTCTGTGGCCCATGGACCCACTCACCAATCTAAGACAATAATGAAAGAGCTCATTGATAAAATATGGGTAGCCCCAGGAATCACCCCTGTTTTGGTGAGGTATGTCCAATCATGTCTAATCTGTGCCCAATGCAACCCCGGTAGGACTGAGCCCACGCCCAAAAGATGTCTCCCAAAAGCCTTATACCCCTTCCAGAGGATCCAGATTGATCATATCCAGATGCCAATGTGCCAAAGGGTTTCAATACGTGTTAGTAGTGGTAGACATGTTCTCTGGGTGGCCAGAAGCCTACCCCGTCAGGAATCAGACAGCAACAACTACTGCTAAGAAATTGATACAGGAAACTGTCTGTAGGTACGGGGTACCTGAGGTCATTGAGAGTGATCAGGGCCCAGCATTCACTGCTAACCTAACCCTAGAAGTCTGGAAGATGATAGGGTCACACCTGGCGTTTCACACCCCTACAGACCCCAAAGTAGCGGCAAGGTTGAGAGACTGAACGGGGTATTAAAGTCAAAAATGTTGAAAATGACTAGGGAGACAGGGCTAAACTGGGTCCAGTGTTTACCTATAGCACTCTTTGCAATCAGGCACACTCCAAAACCTCCCCACAAGCTGACTCCACATGAGATATTGTTTGGGTCAGGACCCCGGATGGGGCTGTACTTCCCACAACAACTGCAAATGCATTATGAATCCATTGCAAAATATGTGATAGCTTTGAGCAAACAGTTATCTAACATGCATGCACAAGTCTTTTCTTCCATTCCAGATCCTGACTCCCTAGAGGGAAGCCACACTCTGAAACCAGGAGAGTGAGTGGTGGTCAAGAAACACGTCAGAAGTACCCTGGAACCACGTTTCGAGGGGCCTTACCAAGTGCTGCTGACCACACCAACTTCTGTAAAGCTCGAAGGGAGACCCACCTGGATTCACGCCTCTCATTGCAAAAGGATAAGATGCCCGCCAGATCCAGAGCTAATAAAATGATTTTCTTTTGTCTACTAGCACCCTTAACACTTACCAGTGCATATGTACTTCCCCCAGAAAAGGATGATGGATGGGACAATAAGTTTGTCAAACATCATCAGGTGTTGTATGAGAGCCTGAAGGAAGTTGACTCAGACTCCACCCCTTCACTAAAAGATTGTTGGATATGTACACATAGCCCAATAAATGCTAGAACTATGCCTTACATAGCGGTACCCCTAACTCTCCTAGAATTGAAAGAACTAGCAGGATCAGCTATCTTCCTTTCAAGTATACAAGAGGTCAATTCCAAAGATGGCAACAGAAAAGCTTCCCTAACCGTAGTAGCATGGGATGGGTCCCCATGGCTAATGATAAACAGATCAGGACCCTCAGCTGAGTATAGCAACATGCCCTGGAATGACTACATGTGGACCAATGTATCTTGCTTTCCAAATTGGACCCACTGTCACTGTCTACAGGTGCAGACCCACGGTATGGTTTTTAGCCCCCATAACAAATCAGGCTGTAATGATTCCAACCCGGACAGCCCAGTGCAGTGCATAGGTATATATGCTGGAGCAAGTGGTGATCTAGCCTGCACCCGCCGCACTAAAAGTGACCTAATAACAGGGATAACTAGTAACACAACGTAGGGCCAAAAAGAGGGGATGAAACTAGCAGAAGGTGCCTTACTAGCCAAATTAATCACTAGATTGTTCAATAAGCACAGTGGTTTTTATCCCAGAGAACATATACATAGTATGTGGACACAAAGCATATAAATGGCTCCCTGCAGACTTCAATGGTTTATGTACAATTGCAAGGCTCACGCCAGCCACCTTTATACTGCCTCATGGGAACCTAGATGTCAATGCTATCCCCAAGCATACCTTATACAGGAGAGCTGCAGATAACACTCCTAGACCTAATGGGAAACCCCATGTTGTGGAAATGAGTATTCCCAACAAAATCTTTAGCGCCCTGTTTATCTATCCCATGATTATGCAAATGTATGACAAACTGGTAATGGCCACTGACTACCTAGATGATCAGATTTGGGAGATAATGAAATTGATGAACACAACCAATATTGTCCAGAACCAACTCCTAATAGTCTCCAACCAACACACTTTGGTATTAGACTACTTGACTGCAAAGGAAGGAGGAATGTGTCAGGTAATAGGTACTGCATGCTGCCACTATATTGATCCACAAGGTAATCTACAAGTGAAAGTGGGTTTGGAAAAGATAAGTGAAATACGTGATCAATGGTTGGAGGCACACAAAGCAGAAAAATCAACATGGTGGTCTGACACTTTCTCATTTCTTAATCCCAATAACTGGTTCAAAGGAATTTCAGGATGGGTAATGGGAATAATTCAGGGAATACTGCAGATAGCCCTAATATTGTTGATAAGTTACATACTGATCAAACTTGTTGTTTCATGCATCAACCGCATCACCAAAAAGAAGAAGACTGTTGAAGAACCAATAATGCTCCTCTACGAACACATGGCTACAATCGATGTGGATGTTATCCCAACACCTCCCCCGTCGCCAACTCCAGCTGATGAATTTCCTCCTCCTCCTCCAGGACCAGAAGACCCAAGAAATGACTAGGGACAGATGAATCCCAGGGTATTACCAGAAGTCCGTTTAACCGGGAGCCTATCCACAAGGGATAGGTTGTCGCCACTGTCGGTGAAGAGGATGCGAAAGGTATTCACTGTGGATTCGTTAGGCTTAGGGAAAGTCTACAATCAAGTCTACAAGGGGGACTGTTGTGGAAACATATATGAAATGTATACTTGCTTGTATTATAACTAACAAAACAAGATGGCCCCTGAAGCAGAAGCCAACTCCCTTACTAATGTCTTACTAATCATCTTATGATAATGATGACTTCAGTTTATCTAACATCGGCTGATGTGATACATGTCCATTTTTGGTTTGATAATGTGACAATGAGATAATGCTACAGAGTCATTAAGTTCCCCTTTTATCTTCTATATAAACCCATGTATGACGCGTAATAAATAGAGCATCTAGCATTGACTTCATTGTGATGGTCTGTGTGTGATTACTCTCGGAGTACGCCTAATACCTGAATACCAATTCGGAGCAGTACATCAACTCAGCCTGACCCTTGCATCAGGACCAGAACAAGCTTGTCCCTTACCTCTGGGCAGCCTGGCACACATGAGCGACTACATGCTGCAGTGCCTAAGCAACGACAGCAGAGCTTCCCCCATTTTAACGTGTGCTGACTACTGGGTGTCCACCCTACTGGATCCCCGGTACAAAGTCAACATGCCCACCTTAATTCCCGCACTAAAGTGTGGTAGGAAAATGCACGAGTACAAGCGCACGCTGGTAGACGCACTCCTGAGAGCATTCCCAACTGACACAGGGGGACAAGTGGACGCACAAGGCGAAAGCTGAGAAGTAGCAAGAGGTCGCCAATGCAGCTGTGTCATGGCCATCTCCTCTGAAGGCAGGGTTAGCATGGTCGAAATGTGGAAATGTTTTGTCACAGCACCACAGCTAACTGCACCACTAGCTGATAGGGAACGTGCTAGCAGGAGACAGCATTTAAACAACATGTGTGCACATTCCTTCACGTACTGACTGATGGTTCGGCCCCATTCAACTTATGGGTCTCAAAATTGTCCACATGACCAGAGCTAGCCTTTTATGCCTTGGAGGTGCTGGCCTGCACTGCGGCCAGTTTATTGTCTGAATGTGTATTTAGCATGGCAGGTGGCGTCATTACAGACAAACGCAGCTGCCTGTCCACAGCCAACGTGGACAAGCTGACGTTTATAAAAATGAACCAGGCAGGGATCCCACAGAACCTGTCCATCCCTTGTGCAGAATAGACATTTATAACTGCCTCACCCTCAAACATACATTCTTTTACTCCAGGGCACTTTTTAATTGAATCCTCTTTTTTTTAATTGTACCATTATTTTTGAGGACAACACCAATTTGAATGAACCTCTCCTCTGTCTGGGTGCCAGGGGCCTACATTTCAGCTAATCGCCTGCTGCTTTGGTGCGTGACATTAAACTCTTTTTGCTGTCAAATGACCTGTCTGGGTGTCAGGGGCCTAAATAACTGAAAGTGGCCTGTTCCATTGGTGGGTAACATGATGCCTGTTTTGCGGCTATTGGACCTCTCTCCTCTGTCTGGGTGCTGGGGCTTAAATTACTGAAAGTGGCCTTTTTCCAATGGTGGGTAACCTGATGCCTTTTTTGCTGCTATGGGACCTTTCTCCTCTGTACATTTCAGATAATCGCCTGTTACTTTGTTGGGTGACATTATCCTCTTTTTGATGTCGAATTACCTCTACTCTGTCTGGGTGTCAGGGGCCTATATTTCATTTAATTGCTTGCTGTCTTGGTGGGAGACATTTAACTCTTTTTACTGTCAAATGACTGGCCCATTGTGTGGGTGTCAGGGGCCTATATGTCGTTTACTTGCTTGCTGTCTTGGTGGGACATATTTATTTTCTTTTACTGTCAAATGACTGGCCCATTGTGTGGGTGTCAGGGACCTATATTTCGTTTAATCATTTGTTGTCTTGGTGGGAGATATTAAACTCTTTTAACTGTCAAATGACTACCCCATTGTGTGGGTGTCAGGGGCCTATATGTCGTTTAATCATTTGTTGTCTTGGTGGGAGATATTAAACTCTTTTTACTGTCAAATGACTGCCCCATTGAGTGGGCGTCAGGGGCCTATATGTCGTTTAATCATTTGTTGCTTTGTTGTGTGACATTTTCCTCTTTATACTGTCAAATGACCTCTACATTGTCTGGTTGTCAGCGGCCTATATTTCGTTTCATCGCTTGCCGCATTGGTGGGAGATATTAAACTCTTTATACTGTCAAATGACCGCCCCATTGTGTGGGTGTCAGGGGCCAATATTTCATTCAATTGCTTGCTGTCTTGGTGGGAGACATTAAACTCTTTTTACTGTCAAATGACTTCTCCTCTGTCTGGGTGTCGGGGGCCTACATAAATGATAATGGCCTGTTCCATTGCAGGTTGACTTAAGGCCGGTGTTGCTGTTACGGGACCGCTCTCCTCTTTGCGGGTGCCATGGTCCTCCTGAATTAGCAAATGAGGCATGTGGCACTGCTGGGTGAAATCAATACTGTCTTGGCATGATTTTAACTCTCCTCTTTGTGGCTTCCATGGGTCTGAATCTGTGAACAAGGCCTGTGGCATTGCTGGGTGAAATAAATACTGTCTTGCCGTGATTTTCACTCTCCTCTTTGTGGGTCCCGTGGGCCTGAATGTTTGAATGAGGCCTGTGGCCCTGCAGGCAGACATGATTCCTTCTTGGCTGTGATGATAACTTCAACTCCCATGTATGGTAGCCATTGGCCTGAGTCTGTGAGTGAGGCCTGTGACTCTGCTGGCAGACATGAATCCTTCTTGGCTGTGATGTGAACTTCAACTCACATGTATGGTTGCCATGGCCCTGAGTCTGTAAATGAGGCCTGTGGCACTGCAGGCAGACATGAATCCTTTTTGGCTGTGATGAGAACTTCAACTCCCATAGCAATCCCACCTGACGCCACCCCAACCTCCTATTCCACCTCCTCCTCCAAGTTGCCAATTGATATTGGTTAAGTTTTATTTATTTTATTTTAAGTCATTTCCCTATCCACATTTGTTTGCAGGGGATTTACCTACATTTTGCTGCCTTTCCTGGACAATTTTACAGCCTTTTTAGTGCCCAAAAGTTCGGGTCCCCAGTGACTTCAATAGGGTTCAGGTTTGGGGTCAAGTTCGGGTCGACTTCGGATCCCGAACCCGAACATTTTCGTGAAGTTCAGCCGAACTTTTCGAACCCAAACATCCAGGTGTTCGCTCAACTCTATGGGCAATAATAACTAGAGATATGATAATGAATTGTAAACCAATCAGATTTGTTAGGAATTTTACAAAAATGTATCCTTAAAGTTTTGGAGATTCATTTTAAACACATCCCGTAAAAACAACACCCATGGCCATTTTACTGTGAATATTGGTGGAGAAAACCCCAGGGAGGGGAGGGAGGAAGAAAATGGAGGATCACATGACACTGGGAGTAAGTGGGGAGGTGGGGCTGATATGCTCAGAGGCTAAAAGACAGCCTTATCAGCCAATTGGGGCAAGATTCCGGAAGGTCCTTTTGCTTAGATCATAATAGAATGCTATTCAATTTGTGACTTGGAAGGATGTATTGTGGCAGTATCTGACAAAAAGCTATTTGAGACACCAGCCTGTAACTGCACTAAGAACACTATAAGTAGACAACAGTGAGAGAATATAGAAATATAATTGGGTAGATTTTATAGAATTTGATCAGGGAAAGCTATGAGGGAGTGATGGACTAATCACCCAGTTCTGTGTTTAATACAGCTGTTGACAGCTACTTCTGCATTACAAAACCATTTCTGTATATGAACAGAAAAAAAAAAAAACTTTCTATGCCTACAAACATTACTACAAACATTACTTATTGTACTGTTGCTTGCTTGCTTACAGAGGTAGCGGACATTAAAGTCATACCAGCTGCATTATCACACTACCTTATCACGCTGGCTCAGTTTAACTATGTGAAAAGCATCTAAGGCCTAAAGGATGTGTCAAGTTACTCTGTCGGAATGGCACACTAAACCAATGATTTTGATGATGGTTAAATCTGTAAACAATAACAGGCATATCGTTATCATAAAGCAATCTAACAATAATGAATTATCCCGCTCATCTTTATACACATGTGAAATTGCACTGTCCTGTAAAGATCAGTGCACGGACTGACGAGATGAGATCCTAAGCATATCCAAGACAATAAACACGTCCAGCACTTTTCAGTTAATAAGATTTTTTCTTGGTTCTTTTATTGAGTACGGTACAAAATTTTCATTTGTGCAACAAGAAAATCCAAACCACCTAGCGTGGGTCTGCAGAGGATCGTCTACGCGTTTCGAGCACACCTGCTCTTAATCATGACTCCATATTGGACATTGACTGACTCTGTTTTAAATGCTTTTAGAGTTCTCACGCCACCCTCAAAGGAGGGGAAAAAACTCAGGTGTAAAATAATTAAGTAGTACTACTGAGCTCAGCCAGAGACCAACATATTGCCTGCAGTATTCAATAAAAAGTGTGCCACCCAAGTGACAAAAATAAATATTTACAATAGACTGTACAGTGTTGCTGATAACATTCTTTATATGACAAAAACATTTAAATAAAATTCACAATGTGTGAGCACACATTTGTATCTATGCTAAACATAGTCAGATGCACTAATTTCAGGAGAGTGTGGGGAGCTTTGCCGAACAGAAACATTTGTTTCAACATAGATCCCGCTAGTAAAAATACATAAGCTCTTTATAGCAGGCACATCGCCACTCCAGATAAGGAGCAGGTCATCGATGTACCTGTCATACCACTCAATCTGTCCAGCCTTAACATATCAGGAGCGGCTAAACATTTCATAGAAAGACATAACAGAAATGTTAGTACGTTTCAAGCTTTTGCCATTGAAAGGGTGAAAACTCTACCCAGAGGGGAAGATATAGAACGAAAAGTCCGACAAAGGTAAGCTTATTGGACTTTCTGCCTGAAAACACGTTTTCCTAAAGGGATGAATTGCAAAAAAGAGATTATGCATTTTTACTAGCAGGATCTCTTGATGAAACAACTGTTTCTGTTCGGCAAACCTCCCCACACTCTCCTGAAATGAGTGCATCTGACTATGTTTAGCATAGATACAAATGTGTGCTCACACATTGTGAATTTTATTTCTATGTTTTTGTCATATAAAGAATGTTATCAGCAAGACTGTACAGTCTATTAAATATATTTATTTCTGTCACTTGGGTGGCACACTTTTTATTAAATACTGCAGACAATATGTTGGTCTCTGGCTGAGCTTAGTAGTACTACTTAATTATTTCACACCTGAGTTCTTTCCCCTCCTTTGAGGGTGGAGTGAGAACTCTAAAAGCATTTAAAACAGAGTCAGTCAATGTCCAATATGGAGTCATGATTAAGAGCAGGTGTGCTCGAAACACGTAGACGATCCTCTGCAGACCCACGCTAGGTGGTTTGGACTTTCTTATTGCACAAATGAACTTTTTGTACCCTAATCAATACATAGTAACATAGTAACATAGTATATCAGACCGAAAAAAGACATTTGTCCATCCAGTTCGGCCTGTTTCCTACAAGTTGATCCAGAGGAAGGCAAAAAACCCCTGTGAGGCAGAAGCCAATTTTCCTCACTTAAGGGAAAAAAAATTTCTTCCCGACTCCAATCAGGCAATCAGAATAACTCCCTGGATCAACGACCCCTCTCTAGTAGCTGTAGCCTGTAATATTATTACACTCCAGAAATAAATCCAGTCCCCTCTTGAATTCCTTTATTGTACTCACCATCACCACCTCCTCAGGCAGAGAGTTCCATAGTCTCACTGCTCTTACAGTGAAGAATCCTTTTCTATGTTTGTGTACAAACCTTCTTTCCTCCAGACGCAGAGGATGTCCCCTCGTCACAGTCACAGTCCTGGGGATAAATAGATGATGGGACAGATCTCTGTACTGACCCCAGATATATTTATACATAGTTAATAGATCTCCCCTCAGTCGTCTTTTTTCTAAAGTGAATAACCCTAATTTTGATAACCTTTCAGGGTACTGTAGATCCCTCATTCCAGTTATTACTTTAGTTGCCCTCCTCTGAACCCTCTCCAGCTCTGCTATGTCTGTCTTGTTCACAGGAGCCCAGAACTGTACACAGTACTCCATGTGTGGTCTGACTAGCGATTTGTAAAGTGGTAGGACTATGTTCTCATCACGGGCATCTATGCCCCTTTTGATGCAACCCATTATCTTATTGGCCTTGGCAGTAGCTGCCTGACACTGGTTTTTGCAGCTTAATTTGCTGTTTATTAAAATTCCTAGATCCTTTTCCATGTCAGTGTTACCGAGTGATTTACCATTTAATATGTACGGGTGACTTGCATTATTCCTTCCCATGTGCATAACTTTACATTTGTCAGTGTTAAACCTCATCTGCCATTTCTCTGCCCAAGCCTCCAATCTATTCAGATCCCTCTGTAGCAGAAAACTGTCCTCTTCAGTGTTAATTACTTTACACAGTTTAGTGTCATCTGCAAAAATAGATATTTTACTGTGCAGGCCTTCTACAAGATCATTAATAAATATATTGAAGAGAATAGGGCCCAATACTGACCCCTGAGGTACCCCACTAGGTACAGTGACCCAATCTGAGTATCTACCGTTAAAAACCACCCTCTGTTTTCTGTCACTCAGCCAGTTACTTACCCACATACAGACATTTTCTCCCAGTCCGAGCATCCTCATTTTATATACTAACCTTTTATGAGATACGGTGTCAAATGCTTTGGAGAAGTCCAGATATACGTAATCAATTGATTCGCCGCTGTCAAGTCTAGAACTTACCTCCTCATAGAAGCTGATTAAATTTGTTTGGCATGACCGATCCAATAAAGGAACCAAGAAAAAAATCTCTTTAACTGAAAAGTGCTGGACGTGTTTATTGTCTGTACTATTGGATAGCCATGCTTTTAGACCCTTGCTATCAATGCAAAATGACAGAAACAGATTAAAAACATCCTCGACGATATGAAAAATGAATATGTGGATGTGCATGGCTACATTTATAAAATAAAAATCACAGAAAATAATGCAATAACACAATCGATTCAAACATTATATATGGACTAAGCCCTCACTCATATTTTATAAAATCTTAGACTCTCAGCCAATATATTTTGATCCAAACATATCTGTGCCCGACTACCAGCGCCAAGGTAGTCTTAGCCAGGCAGGTCCTACTCTAAACCTACCTATGCCTTTGGGGATCTACATTCAGGAGAGCTGATCCTGCACATATAGTGTGCCAAAAGGGAGGACAAATTGCATTATTACTGGGATACACTTTGCAAGTAGCTTGCCACAGCTTTAGGCAAGCAGATGCCTGACCAGGAGGCCCCTTTCCACCCCCTATTAAGTCACCAACCTCCCGCTGCCTCAGCAACCACAAACAGCAGAAGTTGCAGTAGCAGCCAGTTTAGTCTCATAAACATGATACAGTAGTTTCTTTATGTGCTGCACCAGGCTGATACAAATCAGCAAAAGGAGATATATCGAATGAACACCCAGTTTTATTCCTACCTAGACTCTGGCCTTCTCTGGTGCATGGAGCTCTGCATAAATTTTGCCAACATATAGCAAATTAGCTTAAACCACATGTGTCAAACACAAGAGCTGGGGGTCAAATCCTTGTATTTTGTAGCCTGCCTGTGTTATGGGTGGTTGATAAGAAATAAGTGTGAGTACTGCTGCAGCAGCGCGACTATGAGCTGCGAGCTGTGGCAAAGTAGTAATTTCCTCCATGTATATCTATACCCACCAATCCCGTCCCAGTTGTTCAGCAATGACGTTGACGCAGTGTGCCACGGTTACACCTCCACACTATGTAGTGGTAGCAGAGCCATGGTGCGATGATTCAATGTGATTGGTGAGCTGCCAGGATGGGATTAGTGAAAACCGATCATTGCTGGGTGCCATTTTCTTTTTGTTCCCACATGGAGCAGGAGTGAAGAAGAAGGGAAATGCAATTTGTGGCAGCAGGCTCTTTGGGGGTAATATGACAGCAGGCTCGTATGTGGAAATATGGCAGCAGGCACTCTGAGGGCAATATGGCAGAAGATGCACTAAAGGGAACATGGCAGCAGGCTCTCTGGGGGCAATATGGCAGCAGGCACTCTAAGAGCAATATGTCAGCAGGCACACTGAAGGGAATATGGCAGCAGGCTCTCTGGGGGCAATATGGCAACAGGCACTCTGGGGGCGATATGGCAGCAGGCACACTGAAGGGAATATAGCAGAGACACTCTGGGGGCAATATGGCAGCAGGCACTCTGGGGGCAATATTGCAACGGGCACACTGGGGGGAAATGTGGCAGTAGGCACTTTGGGGGCAATATGGCAGCAGGCACTCTGGGGCTATATGGCAGCAGGCTCTTTGGGGGAATATGGCAGCAGGCTCTCTGGGAGCACTATGGCATCAGGCTCTCTGGGGCAATATGGAAGCAGGCGCACTGGGGTTAATATGGCAGCAGGCTTACTGGGGGCAATAATGCAGCAGGCACACTGGGGGAAATATGGCAGAAGGCTCAATAGGAGCAGTGTGTTGGGGTGATTATGTGACAGAAGGTTTTCTCAGGGGGAACTCATGCTAACATCAGTTTTTTGGTTGCCTTCAACAGGTTGTAAATGTAACTATGCCTAACTGACATAATTACATTTATACAGTCACAGAATTACTAACTGCCCTTTGCAAACAATCATAGGGCTGATGTTGCCCTTTGGCAAAAATGGGTTTGACACCCCTAGCTTAAGCCTTTGTTATATCCTGCTGCTGTAACCATATTCTGGGATTACATAATCTACAAATTTTTGTCATCTTTTTGAAGCTTATCAAGTGTGTACAGGTCAGCTGTGGACTGCTCTGGAATTGGCAGTCATAGCAAAGAATTTTGAAATCCAACAGTAGTTTTCAGAGTGCTGTCATATAGCTTCATTTCTGAAATGTTATGTTTATTTTATTTATTTTACTTATTTTTATAGAAACAATAATTTTTTTTTCCAAAAGCAGTTTATTGGAATATTCAATATATTCTTCCCATAAATGCAATAATTGGGTATTGATTGGAATAGCTGCAGCCTCTGTAAACATGGCCCTTCAAATTAGAATTAGGTATCTAGCATATTTATATTTTCATAAAGCAATATGAACTATTAAGAGACATCTATCTAATTAGTATTTCCTGTCTTTAGACACAATAATTATTAGTGTACCTTGAATACATGAAAGATCAGCATTGCTTACACTTAAAAAGCTTAAGGGCCCATTTTGGCAGTAAACTAAGTGTGCTTATTTATGGTTGCTCCATCTGTGTCTCTAAAATGAGACTGCTAATTGGCATTCTAATTTTAATTCCCAGACACATTGAGGTGTGAAACTAAGGAATTTTTAAAGTAATTATGTAAGACGTCGTAAAAATAAAGCTTTTAGTCACATGAAATGACAGCTATAGAAAGGTGATAAGAATTCACTTAGCCTCAAAATGTATCAAAAACTCTCCAATACTACATGATTATATCTACTCTGATGTGATACATAGTGATGAGCTAAGTTATAAAAAATTTGAATCGGCTGATTCGACAAACTTCACAAAGAAATTTGATTTGTGATGAATAGAGTTGAGCGAACACCTGGAAGTTCGGGTTCGCTGGGTTCGGCCGAGCTTCCCCGAACTTGACCACGAACCCGAACCCCATTGAAGTCAATGGGGACCCGAATGTTGGGGCACTAAAATGGCTCTAAAAAAGTCCTGGAAAGGGCTAGAGGGCTGAAAATTAAAGCAAAATGGAGGTAAGAGTAGGACAAGTGCCCTGCAAACAAATTTGGATAGGGAAATAACTTAAAATACATAAAAATTTAACATAAACGTTCTATACCTGAGCACAAGTGAGTGACAGTGGCACCTGCCACCCTGCAAACAGAGGATGTGACAGCAATGCCACCACATCTTTCACCATCACCAAGCATCTCCACACTATCCCATGGAAACATTCAGCTGTCCATCTCCCAATTAGAAAAAGAAATAGAAAAAGGAAGTACCCTCCCTTCGATCCCTGGCCCTGAATGCCAGGATTTTAAAATTCCTGGTCCTTTGAAATGCTGTCATTCTGTCTGGTGGAGATGGATGGAAACTTTAAAGAAACTTATGGCGGTGGCTGTCCCACAGTACATGGTTTCCAGCCACCACTACTTTTCCAGGCGAGCCACCCCTTCCATGCACAACCAAGTGGTGGACAAAATCAGGTGTGCACTGTGCAATGCCATCTGTGGCAAGGTCCACATAACCACCAAGACTGGTAAGCACGGGCAGGGAAGTTATATCTCCCTAACAGCACACTGGGTAAATGTAGTGGCGGCTGGGACAGAGGCAGATAGCAGTTTGGCGCATTTCCTTCCACCCCCGAGGATTGCAGGGCATTTCTATTTGCCTCCTGTTGCCTCCTCCTCCTACTGCGCTTCCTCCTCCTCTACCAGCTCCTCATACTTTCAGCGTAGTCCCACACCTTCACCACCAACATCAGCACAGCCAGGGGAAAAGGACAGCAGGCTTTTCTGAAACTCATCTGTTTGGGGGACAAACCCCACACCGTGCAGGAGCTGTGGACGGGCATGGGACAACAGACCGATGAGTGGTTGGTGTCAATGAGCCTCAAGCCCAGTCTGGTGGTGTGCGATAATGGGTGAAATCTCGTAGCAGCTCTGGGCTTAGCCGGTTTGACACACATCCCTTGCCTGGTGCATATGCTGAATTTGGTGGTACAGAAATTCCTGAGCACCTGACAGTGACAATCAATTCAGTTAATCCAGCTCTTAGATTCTGGTGGGACCAATTCACTTTTATTGTCTGGGTGGAAAATTTTATTAAATTTGTTGGTTAGATTGTTGGGTAACATTTCCACGGTTATCAAGACTTTTTATTATAAATAGTAACAAAAACGATACAGGGAACATTTAAAAAAGAATAAATTAACCCGACCAGACTCCCACCACCCTACACCCCCCCCCCCTTTTACTCAAACCATTCATTAATGCCCATTCACAAACTATTTACAAATTTACATTTAAGCATATTTAAATAACTATAAGTCAGATAAACGAAATAAACAAACAAAACTATATACATGCCTTACCCTTAACTTAAAAGGCCAGTCATATACAAGTGGCTCAGAGGGTGGGTTGCTGCACCAACATAGGCCAGGTACACAATTGTCCAGCCAGGGCACAGTTCTAGAGGAGGAGGAGAAGAAACCGTGTTCACAGCAGAGTGGCACCAAAAGCAGCTGACGGCCATCACTTGAACTTGGCTGGGGGGATACGCCTCCCACAAAGGACAGCTTGTCGTTGTCTCTGGGCAGCCTGGCAAACATGAGCGACTACATACTGCAGTGCCTGTGCAACGACTGCCGAGTTGCCCACATTCTAACTTGTACAGATTACTGGGTGGCCACCCTACTGGATCGCCATTACAAGGACAACGTGCCGTCCTTAATTCCTTAATTCCATCACTGAAGTGTGATCGGAAGAAGCCAACGCTGATAGACGCGCTGCTGATGGCATTCACACCTGATACCGGGGGCTCAGTGAAAGCACAAGGCTAAAGCAGAAAAGGAGGAGGAAGAAGTCGCCAATGCAGCTGGGTCACCGCCCGCACGTCGGAAGGCAGGTTTAGCATGGCTGAAATGTGGAAAAGCTTTGTCAGCATGCCACAACAACCAGCACCACCAGCAGATATGGAACGTCATAGCAAGAGGCAGCATTTCCGCAAAATGGTGGAATAGTATCTATGCACACGCCTACATGTACTGACTGATGGGCCTGCCCAGGGTCGTAGCTACAGGGGAAGCAGGGAAAGTGGCTACTTTGGGGCCCTGACCAAGAAGGGGCCTATCCAGGAGGAGGAGGACTAACAGTATTATACAATGAAATTATATACAGTGACAGTATAGACAGTGTTGAAAATTGATGGAACAGCTGCCTGGTCTGAGAGAGGGATCTTTAGTAGCCACAGGAATGGGGGCAGCATGAAAGGAAGGGGTTGCAAAAAAATGTATGGGATATGGGGGCCCCATTCATAAATTTGCTGTTTGGCCCAGTCATTTCTAGCTACGCCCCCGTGTCTGCCGCGTTCAACGACTGAGTCTCCAAATTGGGGACATGACCACAGCTTCACCTTTACGCCTTAGAGGTGCTGGCCTGCCCTGCAGCCAGTGGATTGTCTGAACGTGTGTTTAGCACAGCTGGGGGCATTATCACATACAAGCGCAGCCGCCTGTCCACAGCCAACTTGGACAATCTCACCTTCATTAAAAAGAACCAGGTATGGATCCCACAGGACTTTTTCGTACCTTATGCAGAATAGACATGTATACCGGCCTCAACCAACCATTGTTATACTACAGCGCACTTACTCTTTGTTTTCTTTTTTTATATTTCCCAATGTTTTGGGGGTCTACCCCAATTTATTTAAAAAAAAAAAGAGAACAAACCACATTGTTGTTGGCAACTACCTTTAGCTTTACAGCCAAATAAGGCTTTATGTCAGGCAACAATGTAACCGCCAATAGTCATGAACTAAGTTATCTGTCTGTTATGCAGTGCAGGGGTACTTTGAAAGAAAGAAGGGGTACAGATCAGTCAAGAATCTGAACGACACCTAATTTACAGCATATATTTCCCAGTCAGGTATGCAGGGCAGGGGTAGTTTGAAAGAAAAAAGAGGTCATGGAGCGTCCCTGTCATCAGGCATCTATTTGGCTTGCTAAAGGATTATTTTAAAAGTGTTTAGAAGCCACATGGGGTCCCTACACTGCAGATTTATCATGGAGGCATTGTGGAGATTTTACAACATATAACTACAGCACCCAACAATGTAAACGCCGCCAAATTTACAGAATATAATTCCCAGTCAGGTATGCAGTGCAGGGGTATTTTGAAAGAAAGAAGGGGTACAGATCACCTAACAATCTGAAGGTCACCTAACTTACTGAATATATTTCCAAATCAGGTATGCAATGCAGGGGTACTTTATGGCCCAAGAATGTAACATACGATTTTTAGAAATTTACCTCCTTGTCACCTATGCAGAGCAGGGCTTTGTATACGGCAAAACTGTCAAAATGTCACCCACCAATGTAACAGATGATTTTTTGAAATTTACCTCCCTGTCACCTATGCAGAGCAGGGGTTTGTATATGGTAAAACAAGCAAAATGTCACCCACCAATGTAGCACATGATTTTTTTTAAATTTACCTCTCTGTCAACTATGCAGAGCAGGGGTTTGTATACAGCAAAACTGGCAAAATGTCACCCACCAATGTAACCTATGATTTTTAGAGATTTACCTTCCTGTCACTTATGCAGAGCAGGGGTTTGTATACGGCAAAACTGGCAAAAAAAAAACTGTTTTTTCAGCGTTGTATGCAAAAATGCCCTGTGGCACAACAGGAAGGGTTTTATTCCTCCAACTACAGAAATGCACTATGTCACCGCTAAATTTTAAAATAGGTTTTTCAGCGGTGAATGCAAACGTGCTGTGTGGCACGACAGTACGGGTTTATTCCACCAACTACAGAAATGCACTTTTACCATAAAATTTAAAAATAGGTTTTTCAGGGGTGTATGCAAACGTGCTTTTTGGTACGACAGTACTGGTTTATTCCACCAACTACAGAAATGCACTATGTCACCAGAAAATTTTTAAATAGGTTTTTCAGCGGTGCATGCAAACGAGATCTGTGGTACGACAGTAGGGGTTTATTCCATCAACTACAGAAATGCACTATGTAAAAACAACGTTTTAAAATAGTTTTTTTAGCGGTGCATGCAAACGAGATCTGTGGTACGACAGTAGGGGTTTATTCCACCAACTACAGAAATGCACTATGTAACCGCAAAGATTTAAAATAGGTTTTTTAGCGGTGTATGCAAACGATTACAAATTATTTTGCAGTATCACTGGGCTCAGGGCTTGGTACAAATATGTAGGATAGCACCTTCAATAATTGCTGTAGTTTGAAGAGTTAACACCACCAAGTTCAACAGATATCTTCCCTAATCTCTCCTTCACAGCAGCAGCAACCTGTCCCTATACTAAGAGCAGCAGAGTGACGATTGGAGCTACGTTCTTCCAGCTTATATAGAAGCTGGGTCACATGCTGCACTTAGCCAATCACAGCCATGCCAATAGTAGGCATGGCTGTGATGGCTTCTTAGGGCAAAGTAGTGAAACGCTTGTTGATTGGTTGCCCTGCAGTCTTTCAAAAAGTGAAAAAAATCGCCAAGCAACGAACCCGAACCTGAACTTTTACGGAAATGTTCGGGTCCGGGTGGGGAAAACCGTAAAGTTCGGTACTGTATAGTTCAGGTTCGCTCAACTCTAGTGATGAATTACTTCATCACAAAACGCATTCCTTTGTATGTCATGGGCTCAATGATGTGGAATGACGATCGCACCGCCCCTGTCAAAGAACCCCTCAGACGCCGTGTTCATTGATGATCGTGGCATCTGAGATTAAAATTAAGGCCTTTCAGGGGTTAATCCGGTTAAGAAAAAAAAAAAAGCATACTCACCTCATCAATTTTCTCTCAAAGAAGCCACCGTCTGCCATCTTGATTGAAGATACTGTGCAAAGTCTCACGTTACCGCATGATATTTTGTACGGTGGCTGTGACGGCCTCTCCGAGAGAAAATTAATGATATGAGTATGTTTTCTTTTTGCCACAATTTCAGGAAAAATAGATTTGTTACCACGACGCGCTAGGAAATTTGGCTTTGCAGCAAATCAAATTTTTCCACAAATTCAGATCAAAGTCAATTTGTATGCCTTGCTTTAATGCTACACAAAGATGAAGAAAATAGATAAACTAAGCCTATTTGTTTCTCTTTTGTTTTTGTACAATGATTAAGATTTACCAGCTCCAACAGTAAATACAGATCCCAGTTATCCTGTTTTAATTAGTGTACCTCAAGTTTTAATGTAGAGAAGAGCGAACTAGTCGAGATTCATTTTAGGTCCAGTTCACCAAATATTTGAAAAATTTAGTTTAGGGCCCAAATCAGTTTGGGCCAAACCAAAGTTGCTCAAATTATCCTAAAAGTTGGTATATCACCCCCTCTAGCCTCCTAGGACTAGAATAAAAAAAAAAATTCCCTCCCCCTCTCTAAGTTCTGGAACGCAATGACAGCAATAGTAAATGATGTCTGAGTGACACTGACATACATAGCTATGGGTAAACCGCATACCTGACAGTGTTAACATACAACGTCGGCACATGTCTCAGGTATTTTCATATTCCAAAACTTAAAAAAATTGTCCTTTATCAGGGGAAAATGATTTAAAGCACTAATTAAATTTAGAAATTTAACCCCCCCCTCCCCAAAGATAAAAAATAAAAATCACGCAATCAAGTGCATACAGTATTCTGCTTAACCCCTTAAGGACTGGAGGTTTTTTACTTTTTCAGTTTTCGTTTTGCGCTCCCTGCCTTCCCAGAGCCATAACTTTTTTATTTTTTGGTTCACATAGCCATATGAGGGCTTGTTTTTTGTGGGACAAGTTGTACTTTCCAATGCCACCATTTAATATTGCATATGATGTAGTGGGAAGCGGGGAAAAAATTCCAAATAGGGTGAAATTGGTAAAAAAAAAGCAATTCCACCACAGTTTTGCGGCTTTTTAAATTCCGACGTTCGATGTGCGATAAAAATGACTAGTTAATTTTACTCTGCAGGTCAGTACAAATCCGGCGATACCCTATATGTATAGGTTTTCTTGCGTTTTCATAGTGAAAAAAAAATTCAAAAGTGGGAAAAAATCAGTTTTACTTTTTTGTCACCATGTTTTGACCCCTATAACTTTTTTGTAATTATATGTACAGAGCTGTATGAGGGCTCATTTTATGCGTCATAATCTTATCTTTTTATGTAATTTTTTGTGGAAAATGAAGCGACCAAAAATGGCGAATCCGCCATTTGGATGCTTTTTTCCATTTTGCTGTTTGACGTATGGGGAATTTTTTTTATATTTTTATACTATGGGCGTTTTTGCACATTGCGACACCCATGATGTGTATTTTTTAAAAATTTTTAGTTTTTTAATTTTTATTTTAGCAAAAGGGGGGTGATTTGAACTTTTATGTTTTTTATTTTTATTTTTATTTTTTAACTTTTCATTTTTTTTTTTACACTTTTATATAGTTCCCATAGGGAACTATAACTTACAATCATCTGATTGCGATTTTCATACATTCCAATGCAATAGCATTGGAATATATGAAAAAATCGCATATTTCCTATGAAGCCTATTACAGGCAAGGCTCCATAGGAAATACTATACAGCAGCCTGGGTTTCATTCATAGAGACCCAGGCTACTACAGGCGTGCTCCGGCTCCTCCGATCGCCACACGGGGGAGCCGGAGCGCAAACCGAAAGTAGAACTTTCGGTTTGTGCGCACTCAGATGCCGTGGTCAGGATTGACCACGGCATCTGAGGGGTTAAATGTCCGCGATCGGCATCGCTGCTGGTCGCGGACATTAACCGCGGGTGTCTGCTACAGGAACCGTGTGGATACCCGCGGCTAAGGCGCCCGCATGGAGCAGGTGCGGGCGCCATCTTTAAAGACCGGACACAGGACGTACATGTACGTCCTGTGTCCTTAAGGGGTTAATCAAGTTGAATACCCCCCACAAAAAAAAAGTCCAATTCCAAGAGTGTGGAAACTAAATATACATAAAGACAATTCAGACTTAATACATACTGGTAGATTGCTGCCAAACCAGGGGTATTGCTGCAGTAATCACATACAGTCATGTGAAAAAATTAGGACACCCTTTGAAAGCATGTGGTTTTTTGTAACATTTTTAATAAATGGTTATTTCATCTCCGTTTCAACAATACAGAGAGATTAAAGTAATCCGACTAAACAAAGAAAACTGAAGAAAAGTCTTTTCAAGATCTTCTGTAAATGTCATTCTACAAAAATGCCTATTCTAACTGAGGAAAAAGATAGGACACCCTTGCCCCTAATAGCGAGTGTTACCTCCTTTGGCTGAAATAACTGCAGTGAGACGGTTCTTGTAGCCATCTACCAGTCTTCGACATCGGTCTGAGGAAATTTTACCCCACTCCTCAATGCAGAACTTTTTCAGCTGTGAGATGTTTGAGGGGTTTCTTGCACGTACAGCCCTTTTCAAGTCACCCCACAGCATCTCAATGGGATTCAAATCTGGACTTTGACTTGGCCATTCCAGGACTCTCCATTTCTTCTTTTTCAGCCAATCTTTGGTTGATTTACTAGTATGTTTTGGGTCATTGTCATGTTGCATGGTCCAGTTCCGCTTCAGCTTTAATTTTCTAACTGATGGTCTCACATGTTCTTCAAGCACCTTCTGATACACAGTAGAATTCATCGTGGATTCTATGATGGTGAGCTGACCAGGTCCTGCTGCAGCAAAGCAGCCCCAAACCATGACACTTCCACCTCCATGCTTCACAGTTGGTATGAGGTTCTTTTCTTGGAATGCTGTGTTTGGTTTACGCCAAACATGTCCTCTGCTGTTGTGTCCAAATAATTCAATTTTGGACTCATCTGTCCAAAGAACATTAATCCAGAAGTCCTGGTCTTTGTCAACTTTATCTCTGGCAAATGTCAGTCTGGCCTCGATGTTTCTCTTGGAAAGCAAAGGTTTCCTCCTTGCACACCTCCCATGCAAGTTAAACTTGTACAGTCTCTTTCTGATTGTAGAGGCATGTACTTCTACATCAACAGTAGCCAGAGCCTGCTGTAGTTCTCGAGATGACACTTTAGGGTTTTTGGAGACCTCTTTTAGCATCTTGCGGTCTGCTCTTGGGGTGAACTTGCTGGGGCGACCAGTCCTGGGCATGTTGGCAGTTGTTTTGAAAGCCCTCCACTTGTAGACTATCTTCCGGACAGTGGAATGGCTGATTTCAAAATCTTTGGAGATCTTTTTAAATCCCTTCCCAGACTCATAGGCTGCTACAATCTTTTTTCTGAAGTCCTCTGACAGCTCTTTTGCTCTCACCATGGTGCTCACTCTCACTTCAACAGTCAGGAGCACACCAAACTAAATGTCTGAGGTTTAAATAGGGCAAGCCTCATTCAACATGCAGAGTAACGATCTACTAATTATGTGCACCTAGTGTGATATACCTGTGTGAGATCTGAGCCAATTTAAGAGGGAATACATGTGAGGGTGTCCTATCTTTTTCCTCAGTTAGAATAGGCATTTTTGTAGAATGACATTTACAGAAGATCTTGAAAAGACTTTTCTTCAGTTTTCTTTGTTTAGTTGGATTACTTTAATCTCTCTGTATTGTTGAAACGGAGATGAAATAACCATTTATTAAAAATGTTACAAAAAACCACATGCTTTCAAAGGGTGTCCTAATTTTTTCACATGACTGTATGTTATGCAGCTTGATTAGGTTGAACCCACCAAAACAAATTTAAATTCCCACCATGTGGAACATAAATATACATAAATGGACGATTGAGGCTTGATGCTCAACTTCTCATAATACACACAGGTAGATTGTTGCTATACCTTGGGTCTTCTAGTAATCACTTATATATCCTGGTTTAATTACATTTAACAACCCCCCCCCCCCCCCAAAAAAAAAAAAAAACACATGTGGAAATTATACGTACAGTATATGACAAAAGTGAGTATACCCCTCACATTTTTGTAAATATTTTATATCTTGTCATGGGACAACACTGAAGATATGATACTTTGATACACTGTAAAGTAGTCAGTGTGCAGCTTGTATAACAGTGTAAATTTGGTGTGCCCTCAAAATAACTCAACACACAGCCATTAATGTCTAAACTCCTGGCAACAAAAGTGAGTACACAACTAAGTGAAAATGGCCCAATTAGCTATTTTCCTTCTCTAGTGTCATATGTTACACGTTAGTATTACAGGATCTCAGGTGTGAATAGGGAGCGATTGTGTTAAATTTTGTGTTACCACTCTTACACTCTCTCATACTGGTCACTGGAAGTACAACAGGGCACCTCATGGCAAAGAAATCTCTGAGGATCTGAAAAAAAGATTTGTTGCTCTACATAAAGATGGCCTAGGGCAGGCTATAAGAAGATTGTCAACATCCTAAAACTGAGCTGCAGCACAGTGGCCAAGACCATACAGCCGTTTAACAAGACAGGTTCCATTGAGAAAAGGCCTCGCCTTGGTTGAGCAAACAAGTTGAGTGCATGTGCTCAGCGTCATATCCCGGATTGGTCTGTTCTGGTTCACTCATCATTATTTCATTTCTAAACTATCAGTAAATATCATAGTTTATAAGGCTGAAAAAAGACATCTGTCCATCTAGTTCAGTCTGTTATCCTGCAAGTGGTTATAAAGGAAGGCAAAGTGCAAGTGGTTATAAAGGAAGCCAATTTTTCCCACTTTAGGGGAAAAAAATTCCTTCCCGACTCCAATCAGGCATTTAGAATAACTCCCTGGATCAACAATCCATTTCTAATAGCTATAGCCTGTAATATTATTATATTCCAGAATTACATCCAGGCCCCTCTTGAACTCTTTTAGTGAAATCACCGTCACCACCTCCTTGGGCAGAGAGTTCCATAGTCTCACTGCTCTTACCATTAAGAATCCTCTTCTCCTCCAGATTCAGAGGATGTCCCCTCATCACAGTCACAGTCCTGGCGATAAATAGATGATGGGAAAGATCTCTGTACTGATCCCTGATAAATTTATACATAGTTATTAGATCTCCCCTCAGTCATCTTTTTTCTAAAGTGAATAACCCTAATTTTGATAATCTTTCAGGATACTGTAGTCCACCCATTCCAGTTATTACTTTAGTTGCCCTTCTCTGAACCCTCTCTAGCTCTGCTATGTCTGCTTTGTTCACTGGAGCCAAGAACTGTACACAGTACTCCATGTGTGGTCTGACTAGAGATTTGTAAAGTGACAGGACTATGTTCTCATCACGGGCATCTATGTCCCTTTTGATGCAACCCATTATCTTATTGGCCTTGGCAGCAGCTGCCTGACACTGGTTTCTGCAGCTTAGTTTGCTGTTCACTAAAATTCCTAGGTCCATTTCCATGTCAGTGTTACCCAGTGTTTTACCATTTAGTATCTACTGGTGACTTGCATTATTCCTTTCCATGTGCATAACCTTACATTTGTCAGTGTTAAACCTCATCTGCTGCTTATCTGCCCAATCTATCCATATCCATCTGTAACAGTATACTGTCCCCTTCTGTGTTAATTACTTTACACAGTTTTGTGTTATCTGCAAAAATTGATATTTTACCATGCAAGACTTTTACAAGATCATTAATAAATATATTGAAGAGAATAGGGCCCAATAATGACCCCTGTGGTACACCTGTGGCCAGCAACTTCCTGCCTTAGGGCTCTGGCACAGAGCCTGATTCGTCTGGTGTACTGGCTCTCTGATAGATCAAGCAGCCCCACTATCAGCAGGGCTGGCTGTCATAGCCACAGAGCGCTGCCGCTGGAGCAAAGGAAGTTAAGTGTGTGACACTGTCAAAATGTAATCCAACATGAATTTCAAAAAAGATATACCAGCGCTAATAAAGTCAGGTAGCAATTAATTATTTTATAGTCTTCATAGTAACAAAGCTACTTTGTGGTAAAACTCAACACCACAATGGGGGAAGGGTTCATTTTGATCTTTGTTATGTGGCCTACTGATTAGAAGGAATTGTTGGTGGAATGTGGTTGGGGTGAGACAAAAAATGGAAAATCAGTATCTGCTATATAAAACACCTACATATGCCCACAAGTGAGAAGTCTTGCTCCACACCATATACAAAACCACAACATATTTTTTGCAGAGCACTGATCTTGATAAAATCTTATTTTATTTGTTCTGACATTGTTAGAATTTGCTCTTACACTTAATTTTTTTCTATTCAAGGATCGTCTTTTCCTGCAGCTCCGGGGGGTTGCTATTGGGGGCAACTTGTGTGCCCTCATATGCAAACCTTTTCCTGGGGCTGTGAGAGAGAGATTGTACAAAATCTGGCAGGTCATGAGTCCGTGGTCACATGGTCAAGATATATAGATGATATTCTATTCATAAGGCAGGGCTCGGCATCAAATTTGACTTTATTTTTGGAAGAACTAAGCGAGAATGATTTAAATATCAGATTACCTTGGCATATCAGTCAACATCAGGTGGAATTCCTGGACATTTTGGTTACCAAAAATGATGAGGGTTTTCTCTCTACTGATATTTTTTGGAATATGACGGCGACCAATTCACTTCTGCATGCAACCTCTTCTCATTATCCTAAGATTCAAAAAGCAATTCCAGTGGGTCACATTCTTAGACTCAGGCTTGTCTGTTCAACTGATACCAACTTTGAGAAACAGGCCTCAAAGTAGAGCCACCAACTTTGATGGATTGGATTTTAACACTTAATACAAAATTGTCCACAACATTACCTGTCGCACTGAACTTGTCTTTTATAGAGATGAGCGAACACCTGGATGTTCGGGTTCGAGAAGTTCGGCCTAAATTCCCGAAAATGTTCGGGTTCGGGATCCGAACTCGACACGAACTTTATCCCGAACCCGAACCCCATTGAAGTCAATGGGGACCCGAACTTTTAGGCACCAAAAAGGCTGTAAAATAGTCCAGGAACGGGCAAGAGGGCCAAAGGCAGCAAAATGTAGGTAAATCCTCTGCAAACAAATGTGGATAGGGAAATCAATTAAAATAAAATAAAATAAATAAAATAAAATTTAACCAATATCAATTGGAGAGAGGTCCCACTGCAAGGAATCATGCGTCATATCACTCAACACTGGAGAAGGCCACTTTCAGTTATTTCGGCCCAGCACCCAGACAGAGGAGAGAGATCCCACAGCAAGGAATCATGCGTCATATCAACCACCACCGGAGAAGGCCACTCTCAGTTATTTCGGCCCAGCACCCAGACAGAGGAGAGAGGTCCCACAGCAAGGAATCATGCGTCATATCACCCACCACCAGAGAAGGCCACTCTCAGTTATTTCGGCCCCACCACCCAGACAGAGGAGAGAGGTCCCACAGCAAGGAATCATGCGTCATATCAACCACCACCGGAGAAGGCCACTCTCAGTTATTTTGGCCCAGCACCCAGACAGAGGAGAGAGGTCCCGCAGCAAGGAATCATGCGTCATATCAACCACCACCGGAGAAAGCCACTCTCAGTTATTTCGGCCCAGCACCCAGACAGAGGAGAGAGGTCCCACAGCAAGTAATCATGCGTCATATCAACCACCACCGGAGAAGGCCACTCTCAGTTATTTCGGCCCCAGCACCCAGACAGAGGAGAGAGGTCCCACAGCAAGGAATCATGCATCATATCAACCACCACCGGAGAAAGCCACTCTCAGTTATTTCGGCCCAGCACCCAGACAGAGGAGAGAGGTCCCACAGCAAGGAATCATGCGTCATATCAACCACCACCGGAGAAAGCCACTCTCAGTTATTTCGGCCCCAGCACCCAGACAGAGGAGAGAGGTCCCACAGCAAGGAATCATGCGTCATATCACCCACCACCGGAGAAGGCCACTCTCAGTTATTTCGGCCCAGCACCCAGACAGAGGAGAGAGGTCCCACAGCAAGGAATCATGCGTCATATCAACCACCACCGGAGAAGGCCAGTCTCAGTTATTTAGGCCCAGCACCCAGACAGAGGAGAGAGGTCCCACAGCAAGGAATCATGCGTCATATCAACCACCACCGGAGAAGGCCACTCTCAGTTATTTCGGCCCCAGCACCCAGACAGAGGAGAGGTTGATTCAACTTTGGGTTGCACCGCAAGATCATGGTAAAGTTAAAAAAATGAGGATTCAATAAAGAAGTGCCCCGGAGTACAAGAATACATGGTTGAGGGGGAGGCAGTTATAAATGTCTATTCTGCACAAGGGAGGGACAGGTCCTGTGGGATCCATGCCTGGTTCATTTTTATGAACGTCAGCTTGTCCACGTTGGCTGTGGACAGGCGGCTGCATTTGTCAGTAATGAGGCCCCCTGCCGTGCTGAATACACGTTCAGACAAAACGCTGGCCGCCGGGCAGGACAGCACCACCAAGGCATAAAATGCTAACTCTGGCCACGTGGCCAATTTGGAGACCGAGAAGTTGAATGGGGCCGAACCATCAGTCAGTACGTGGAGGATTGTACAGACGTACTGTTCAACCATGTTAGTGAAATGCTGCCTCCTTCTAACACGTTCCGTATCAGGTGGTGGTGCAGTTAGCTGTGGCGTGGAGACAAAACTTTTCCACATTTCTGCCATGCTAACCCTGCCCTCAGAGGAGCTGGCTGTGACACAGCTGCGTTGGCGACCTCTTGCTCCTCCTCTGCCTTCGCCTTGGGCTTCCACCTGTTCCCCTGTGACATTTGGGAATGCTCTCAGGAGCGCCTCTTCAAGCGTGCGCCTGTACTCGCGCATCTTCCTATCATGCTCCAGTGCAGGAAGTAAGGTGGGCACATTGTCTTTGTACCGGGGATCCAGCAGGTTGGCAACCCAGCAGTCCGCACACGTTAAAATGTGGGCAACTCTGCTGTCGTTGCGCAGGCACTGCAGCATGTATTCGCTCATGTGTGCCAGGCTTCCCAGAGGAAAGGACAAGCTGTCCTCTGTGGGAGGCGTATCGTCATCATCCTCCGTATCCCCCCAGCCACGCACCAGTGATGGGCCTGAGCTGTGTCGGGTGCCACCCCGCTGTGAACCTGCTTCATCCTCATCCTCCTCCATCTCCTCCTCATCCTCCTCTTCCTCCAGTAGTGGGCCCTGGCTGGCCACATTTGTACCTAGCCTCTGCTGTTGCAAAAAACCTCCCTCTGAGCCACTTCTAACAGACTGGCCTGAAAGTGCTAAAAATTACCCCTCATCCTCCTCCTCCTGGGCCACCTCTTCCATCATCGCCCTAAGCGTTTTCTCAAGGAGACATAGAAGTGGTATTGTAACGCTGATAACGGTGTCATCGCCACTGGCCATGTTGGTGGAGTACTCGAAACAGCGCAACAGGGCACACAGGTCTCGCATGGAGGCCCAATCATTGGTGGTGAAGTGGTGCTGTTCCGCAGTGCGACTGACACGTGCGTGCTGCAGCTGAAACTCCACAATGGCCTGCTGCTGCTCGCACAGTCTCTCCAGCATGTGCAAGGTGGAGTTCCACCTGGTGGGAACGTCGCATATGAGACGGTGAGCGGGAAGGCCGAAGTTCCGCTGTAGCGCAGACAGGCGAGCAGCGGCAGGATGTGAAGGCCGGAAACGCGCACAGACGGCCCTCACTTTATGCAGCAGCTCTGACATGTCTGGGTAGTTGTGAATGAACTTCTGCACCACCAAATTCAGCACATGCACCAGGCAAGGGATGTACGTCAAACCGGCTAGTCCCACAGCTGCAACGAGATTTCGCCCATTATCGCACACCACCAGGTCGGGCTTGAGGAACACCGGCAGAAACCACTCGTTGGTCTGTTGTTCAATACCCCGCCACAACTCCTGCGCGGTGTGGGGCCTGTCCCCCAAACATATGAGTTTCAGAATGGCCTGCTGACGTTTACCCCGGGCTGTGCTGAAGTTGGTGGTGAAGGTGTGTGGCTGACTGGATGAGCTGGTGGAAGCAGAGGAGGAGGAAGCCGAGTAGGAGGAGGAGGCTACAGGAGGCAAAGAATGATGCCCTGCGATCCTTGGCGGCGGAAGGACGTGCGCCAAGGAACTCTCCGCCTGCGGTCCAGTCGCCACTACATTTACCCAGTGTGCAGTTAGGGAGATATAGCGTCCCTGGCCGTGCTTACTGGTCCACAAATCTGTGGTTAGGTGGACCTTGCCACAGATGGCGTTGCGCAGTGCACACTTGATTTTATCGGATACTTGGCTGTGCAGGCAAGGCACGGCTGTCTTGGAGAAGTAGTGGCGGCTGGGAACAACATACTGTGGGACAGCCATGGACATCAGCTGTTCGAAGCTGTCTGTGTCCACCAGCCTGAATGACAGCATTTCAAAGGCAAGTAGTTTAGAAATGCTGGCATTCAGGCCCAGGTCTCGAGGGTGGCTAGGTGGGAATTTACGCTTTCTTTCCAAGGTTTGTGAGATGGTGAACTGAACGCTGCCGTGTGACATGGTGGAGATGCTTGGTGACGCAGGTGGTGGTGTCGGTGGCACATCCTCTGTTTGGTGGGCGGCAGGTACCAACGTTCCTCCCGAGGTGGAGGAAGAGGCCGAGGCAGCAGCAGAAGAGGGAGGAGGGGGAGCCAGAGTGAGTTCATTGCTTTTAAGGTGTTTACTCCACTGCAGTTCATGCTTTGCATGTAGATGCCTGGTCATGCAGGTTGTGCTAAGGTTCAGAACGTTAATGCCTCGCTTCAGGATCTGATGGCACAGCGTGCAAACCACTCGGGTCTTGTCATCAGCACATTGTTTAAAGAAGTAAAGAAGTGCCATGCCAGGGAACTCCTTGAAGCTGCCTTTGGGGTGCTCGGTCTCTGGTGGCGGTGGCCAGTAGCAGGCGAACTCTCTTGGCGGCGTCTGTTCTGCTTTTGCCCCCTGCTCCTTCTTTTGCTACGCTGTTGGCTCGGTCTCACCACTGCCTCTTCCTCTGAACTATAAAAGTCAGTGGCACGACCTTCATTCCATGTGGGGTCTAGGACCTCATCGTCCCCTGCATTGTCTTCCACACAGTCTTCCTCCCTGACCTCCTGTTCGGTCTGCACACTGCAGAAAGACGCAGCAGCTGGCACCTGTGTTTCATCATCATCAGAGACGTGCGGACTCCGATGAGGTGGTATTTCCAAGTTCTTATCATCAGGAAACATCAGTGGTTGTGCATCAGTGCATTCTATGTCTTCCACCACTGGGGAAGGGCTAGGTGGATTCCCTTGGGAAACCCTGCAAGCAAAGTCTTCAAACAGCATAATAGACTGCTGTATAACTTGAGGCTCTGACAGTTTCCCTGATATGCATGGGGGTGATGTGACAGACTGATGGGCTTGGTTTTCAGGTGCCACCTGTGCGCTTTCAGCAGAAGACTGGGTGGGAGATAATGTTGTGAACATGCTGGATCCACTGTCGGCCACCCAATTGACTAGCGCCTGTACCTGCTCAGGCCTTACCATCCTTAGAAAGGCATTGGGCCCCACCAAATATCGCTGTAAATTCTGGCGGGTACTGGAACCTGAGATAGTTGGTTCACTAGGACATGTGGCTGTGGCAGAATGGCCACGTCCTCTCCCAGCACCAGAGGGTACACTAACACCACCACGACCGCGTCCGCGTCCCTTACTAGATGTTTTCCTTATTGTTACCGTTCACCAAGCACCACAATAGGGAAAAAAATATTTGGCCCAATGTATTGATTTCAAATTCAGGCCTTTTTTTTACAGGCACCTAACACTATCTGACTATTTGTTTATGTAGCGTATTACACTAATACAGGCACAGTAGTAACCACTGATTTAGGGGAATATCTCTTTTAGGGCTAGTATTTAGGCCCTGGATGAATGGTATCCTTTTATGGACAGATTTACACTTTGCCTGCAACAACTGGGACACCAGATTCAGGGTATTGCTATTTTGGCAAATTAATTTCACCCAAGAGCAAAATATATGTTTTGGCGGACACTATGAAACCTGGCCTGCAACAGCTGGGACACCAGATTCAGGGTATTGCTATTTTGGCAAATTAATTTCACCCCAAAACAAAATATATGTTTTGGCGGACACTATGAAACCTGGCCTGCAACAGCTGGGACACGTGATTCAGGGTATTGCTATTTTGGCAGATTAATTTCTCCCCAGAACAAAATATATGTTTTGGCAGAATCTATGAAACCTGGCCTACAACAGCTGGGACACCAGATTCAGGGTATTGCTAATTTGGCAAGTGAATTACACCCCAGAACAAAATATATGTTTTGGAGGACACTATGAAACCTGGCCTGCAACAGCTGGGACACCAGATTCAGGGTATTGCTATTTTGACAAATTAATTTCACCCCAGAACAAAATTTTTTTTTTTACGGACACTATGAAACCTGGCCTGCAACAGCTGGGACACCAGATTCAGGGTATTGCTATTTTGGCAGATTAATTTCACCCCAGAACAAAATATATGTTTTGGCGGACACTATGAAACCTGGCCTGCAACAGCTGGAACACCAGATTCAGGGTATTGCTATTTTGGCAAGTGAATTACACCCCAGAACAAAATATATGTTTTGGCGGACACTATGAAACCTGGCCTGCAACAGCTGGGACACCTGATTCAGGGTATTGCTATTTTGGCAGATTAATTTCACCCCAGAACAAAATATATGTTTTAGCGGATACTATGAAACCTGGCCTGCAACAGCTGGGACACCAGATTTAGGGTATTGATATTTTGGCAAGTGAACTACACCCAAGAACAAAATATATGTTTTGGCGGACACTATGAAACCTGGCCTGCAACAGCTGGGACACCAGATTCAGGGTATTGCTATTTTGGCAAAATAATTTCACCCCAGAACAAAATATATGTTTTGGCGGACACTATGAAACCTGGCTTGCAACAGCTGGGACACCAGATTCAGGGTATTGCTATTTTGGCAGATTAATTTCACTCCAGAACAAAATATATGTTTTGGCGGACACTATGAAACCTGGCCTGCAACAGCTGGGACACTAGATTCAGGGTATTGCTATTTTGGCAGATTAATTTCACCCCAGAACAAAATATATGTTTTGGCGGACACTATGAAACCTGGCCTGCAACAGCTGGGACACCAGATTCAGGGTATTGCTATTTTGGCAAGTGAATTACACCCCAGAACAAAATATATGTTTTGGCGGACACTATGAAACCTGGCCTGCAACAGCTGGGACACCAGATTCAGGGTATTGATATTTTGGCAAGTGATCTACACCCCAGAACAAAATATATGTTTTGGCAGACACTATGAAACCTGGCCTGCAACAGCTGGGACACCAGATTCAGGGTATTGCTATTTTGGCAGATTAATTTAACCCCAGAAGAAAATATATGTTTTGGCGGACACTATGAAACCTGGCCTGCAACAGCTGGGACACCAGATTCAGGGTATTGCTATTTTGGCAAATTAATTTCACCCCAGAACAAAATATATGTTTTGGCGGACACTATGAAACCTGGCCTGCAACAGCTGGGACACCAGATTCAGGGTATTGCTATTTTGGCAAATTAATTTCACCCCAGAACAAAATATATGTTTTGGCGGACACTAGGATACCTGGCCTGCAACAGCTGGGACACCAGATTCAGGATATTGCTATTTTGGCAAATTAATTTCACCCCAGAACAAAATATATGTTTTGGCGGACACTATGAAACGTGGCCAGCAACAGCTGGGACACCAGATTCAGGGTGTTGCTATTTTGGCAAATTAATTTCACCCAGAACAAAATATATGTTTTGGCGGACACTATGAAACCTGGCCTGCAACAGCTGGGACACCAGATTCAGGGTATTGCTATTTTGGCAAATTAATTTCACCCCAAAACAAAATATATGTTTTGGTGGACACTATGAAACCTGGCCTGCAACAGCTGGGACACGAGATTCAGGGTATTGCTATTTTGGCAGATTAATTTCTCCCCAGAACAAAATATATGTTTTGGCAGAATCTATGAAACCTGGCCTACAACAGCTGGGACACCAGATTCAGGGTATTGCTAATTTGGCAAGTGAATTACACCCCAGAACAAAATATATGTTTTGGCGGACACTATGAAACCTGGCCTGCAACAGCTGGGACACCAGATTCAGGGTATTGCTATTTTGACAAATTAATTTCACCCCAGAACAAAACATATGTTTTGGCGGACACTATGAAACCTGGCCTGCAACAGCTGGGACACCAGATTCAGGGTATTGCTATTTTGGCAAATTAATTTCACCCCAGAACAAAATATATGTTTTGGCGGACACTATGAAACCTGGCCTGCAACAGCTGGGACACGAGATTCAGGGTATTGCTATTTTGGCAGATTAATTTCTCCCCAGAACAAAATATATGTTTTGGCAGAATCTATGAAACCTGGCCTACAACAGCTGGGACACCAGATTCAGGGTATTGCTAATTTGGCAAGTGAATTACACCCCAGAACAAAATATATGTTTTGGCGGACACTATGAAACCTGGCCTGCAATAGCTGGGACACCAGATTCAGGGTATTGCTATTTTGGCAGATTAATTTCACTCCAGAACAAAATATATGTTTTGGCGGACACTATGAAACCTGGCCTGCAACAGCTGGGACACGAGATTCAGGGTATTGCTATTTTGGCAGATTAATTTCTCCCCAGAACAAAATATATGTTTTGGCAGAATCTATGAAACCTGGCCTACAACAGCTGGGACACCAGATTCAGGGTATTGCTATTTTGGCAGATTAATTTCACCCCAGAACAAAATATATGTTTTGGCGGACACTATGAAACCTGGCCTGAAACAGCTGGGACACCAGATTCAGGGTATTGCTATTTTGGCAAATTAATTTAACCCTAGAACAAAATATATGTTTTGGCGGACTCTATGAAACCTGGCAAGCAACAGCTGGGACACCAGATTCAGGGTGTTGCTATTTTGGCAAATTAATTTAACCCCAGAACAAAATATATGTTTTGGCGGACACTATGAAACTTTGCCTGCAACAGCTGGGACACCAGATTCAGGGTATTGCTATTTTGGCAATTGAATTTCACCACAGAAAATAATCTATCCTTTGCCAGACAGCAGACAGTATTATACTTGTCTAGCCATAGCTGGAACACCAGATTTAGGGGATTGGTATTTGGGCAATTGTATTTAACCCCTTAATAAAATATAGAAATTGCTATCCTGAGTTTCTAGGGGTGACAATTAGCACAGCCAAGCCCCTGATGTAGGATATAGCAAAAAAAAAAAACTAGTATTGATGGATTGATGGACTTGGTGGCAGCTTGTTCTGGTGCACCACAAGTCACAAAATGGCTGTTGATCAACCCAGAAAATAAGTGACAGAAAAACGCTCTGTGCAGCCTAAAAACCAGTGAGCAAGTAACTAGCAGAAGTTCAATCATTCACAGCTGTAAATCGATCACTTCTTTAGGTGCTGTTGCTGACTTTTCCCTGACTAATCTCGCCCTCACAGAAGCTGCGTCCTCTCCCTACACTAATCAGATCAGTGTGACGTGCGGCGCTACGTGACTCCAGCTTAAATAGAGGCTGGGTCACATGCTGCACTTGGCCAATCACAGCCATGCCATTAGTATGCATGGCTGTGTTGGGCTCTTAGGGCAAGAAGTAAAACGCTGTCTGATTGGCTGCTGTGCAGCCCTTCAGAAAGCGGGAAGTAATCGACGAACAACGAACCCAAACCCAAACTTTTTTGAAAATGTCCGGGTTCGGGTCCGTGTCCTGGACACCCAAAAATTCGTTACCAACCCAAACAATGCTCGAACTGTTCGCTCAACACTAGTCATTTATTATGCCACTTGTCCATGTGGGCAAGACTTCGAGGCCTTTTAAGTCAGGATCTTGTCAGCAACATGTCAGCAAGATCCTGGCAGGCGGTAGAGCGTCAGGTGACGCGGTGGAAAGTTACAAAATATCCTGAGGCATTTTCGTGAATGTCATAATAGTTCTCCAAATGGGTTAAAGTGAGGAGGATAGATAGAGTTTACCTGGGCTCTAGAGGTGGCAATATTAAAAAAGCGTTACTGAAAAAGGAGACTAAATGGATTTTTACATTGAATACAGTCAGTCCTTTTGGACTCAATGAACCAATCAATTTCAAATCTTTCTAATAAATGGCGTTTTTTTAACATTATTGTCAGGTATTATTTTTATTATTTTTCCTTTTTTCCCTTATTTTGTGGCCTCCTGCTATTTTGGATCTATTGCTCTATGGTCTGTGAAGCTTTGCATGCAGCGCTATTTGATCATCGTGTGATTTGAACAATTGTTTGTTTTAATTTTTTTTTTCAGACATTATTTTCTTTGTATGTATTTTCACATTGTTTTTCAGCAGTGTACATTATTCTGTAATCCTCACGGTTTTTAGCACTGTCACTTTATCATGGATATGCATATATTCAGTTATGATTTTGTAATTTACAGTTAATCATGTTAGTATCAATTTTAGCACTTTGTATTTATGAATTACCATTATATTTAAGGTAATTATGCATTTTGTACTATTTATGTATGTCACTGATTATCATATTATCATCACTATATTGATGTTTGATTATGGTCTGATATCTATTGTATTTAATATATAGCATGTGTTCACCTTTTTGTACTGTATATAATTTATTTTTCTAAAATTATATGCACTTCAGCACTTTATATTCTTGCTAATAGCTCCGATAATATATACCTTCTCATGTACATGCACATCACTTGTGCACTGCGTCCCATAGTCTAGTGTGCGCCGTGCTGACGTGCGTTCCGGATCACGTAAATGTCACGTGACAAGGAAGCGCAAACCCTTTAGGCCGCATCACTATGCTGCTGCACCGCTTCACACAATACAGGTGATCATATGTGTTTGCACCTGTTTGGAGGCATATATATGCCTGGCTTTTTATTACAGTATATAGGTTGGGTGGTGCTCTGCTAGGATAGTGTGGGTCACAGGAAACAGTTCCCAGGCCAAGTATGCGTATAAAGTAATAAAGGTTCCTGGACTCCAATATTTTGCTTCTGCGCTTTATTAAACAGTGTAGTTTACAAATTGCGGTATGCCAGTTGCAGGTAAGTTATACAACGTTTCGGCAACAAGCCTTCTTCAGGACACTGGATGTGCCGCACTGTTTGTGTGACCAGCGACGGTCTAGTCAAGGGCTTTAAGGCCGATTGGGCAAAGCTCTGTGGGGCTATTCAGAAAGGTCCCTCTGCTGCCAAAGGTCCCTCTGGCTTTTTATTACACACACACCTCCGTCCTGACGAAGCTAGCAGGTGAAACGCATGTTGATGAGGACTTGCCAGTCTAGCGGTGTGTTATCCATCATGTCACAGGATAGGCATTATTGATCTATTTTTACTCATGTAGTTGCGGACATCAGTTTATTTTGTGATCTTCAACAGTAAGTTGGTCAGGAAGTGTGCTTATATTTATATTGTTATATATATATATATATATACCATTTATTGGTTACTATTATCATTTAGCACCATAGATGGTTTCTTTCCATTTATTAGTAGATTATTTAGCACGTTTTTTGACCTATTTTTCGTGCCATAATTCTCTATTGTGAATATATTTTTTTCCTTAATTTTGAGTTTTTAGCATTCTGCACTACAATTACCTGTTAAAACATTGATGGTGCACTGCACCCTATTTTTACTCTGCATTGTTGGGGTTATCTCTAACAATATCCAGCATGCTTCTAAGACATATGTTTTAATTGAGATTTTGGACCAATAAACAAATTGTTTTTTTTATATTTTACCTTGCTCGATTTTCTCTGTTATGTTAGAAGTATGATATTGAGGAAAAGCTCAGCATCTGGAACAAGTCCGCTTAACATTAACAGATTGAAATGAAACTGAAGGACAAAATTCACCACAGTATTGAACATAATGGGTCATGTCATATAGGACAACTATATTCAAGGTTGAATCTATAAGTAGCCTTTATTAGAAGGTGTCAAAACAATAATACCGAGCAAAACAGCAGTTACAGATAAATCAATATCTTACAGCATGTATTATCTTGAAGAAGCACTTTACAGGGGTGCATAAGATATTTGACATTGTTTCAATACAATGGATAAGTAAGTATTCAGTGTTCATTTTAATGTTTACTCCATATTGCAGCATATGTTCATTGCAAAGAATATGTTTATTGTAAAGAACAATAAGGCCTCATGCACACAACAGCCACATAGCACCAATGAAAGTCTACAGGACTATTCACATGGCCGTTCGTTTAACGGCCAGTGAATAGCGTCCGTCCAAAAATAGGACATGTGCTATTTTTGACTGTTTTCACGGTCAGATGGACCTGTTGAAATCGATGGCACCGTTTTTAACAGCCGATTGACAAGAGTGCACCCGGCCGTTAAAAGCGGTACACAGGCCATTTAAGGGTAAAAAAAAAAAAAAAACACATCATCAACTTGCTCGCGGTGTGGCAGTCTCTTCTCTTTTCATTAAGCAGGACCTTCCAAATGACTTGCGATATGCAAGGTGACTGAACCATGTGGGAGCGCACAGTGATGTCATCGCACACCTTTGGCAGGTACCATTCTGTGAAGAGAGAAGAGACTGCTGCAGTGCAAGCAAGTGGATAGGGTGAGTTTTTTTTTTTGTTTTTGGTTGTGGGACACTATTGGGGAATTATTTAAACCATGGGGGACATTATAAAGCTTGGAGCATAAAAAAAACACACTATGGGGGACATTATTTAGCCACTTCCCATCCGGAAAATTTGCTCCCTTCCTGACTGAGACATTTTTTAGCAAATCTGACATGTGTCACTTTATGTGGCATAACTTTGGAACGCTTTTACTTATCCAAACTATTCAGAGATTGTTTTCTCGTGACACATTGCACTTCATGATAGTTATACATTTGGGTCAATATATTTCACCTTTATTTATGAAAAAATCCCCAAATTACCAAACATTTTGAAAAATTCAATTTCACTGCTTTTAAAACAGAAAGTGATACCTTGTAAAATAGTTATTACTTAACATTCCCCGTATGTCTACTTTATGTTGGCATCATTTTGTAAATGTCATTTTATTTTTTTAGGATGTTAGAAGTCTTAGAATTTTAGAAGCAATTCTTTAATTTTTTAAGAAAATTTTCAAAACCCACTTTTTAAGGACCAGTTTAGGTCTGAAGTCACTTTGTGGGACTTACATAGTGGAAACCCACATAAATGACCCCATTTTAAAAAGTAGAACCCTCAGGTTACTCAAAACTGATTTTACAAACTTTGTCAAGCCTTTAGGTGTTCCAAAAGAATTAAAGGAAAATGGAGATTAAATTTCAAAATTTCACTTTTTTGGAAGATTTTCCATTTTAATCAATTTTTTCTCGAGGGTTTCAAGGGTTCACAGCCAAACAAAACTTAATATTTATTACTCTGGTTCTGCGGTTTATATAAACACTCCACATGTGGTTGTAAACTGATGTAAGGGCACATGGCAGGGCACAGAAGAAAAGGAGCCCCATATGGTTTTTGGAAGGCAGATTTTTCTGGACTGGTTTTTAGATGTCATGTCCCATTTGATGCACCCTTAGAGTAGAAACTCTCCTAAAAAGTGACCCCATGGTTAAGGTGGCAGTTTTATTGGTACTATTTTGGGGCTACATATGATTTTTAATTGCTCTATATTGCATTTTTTGAGAGGCACGGTAACCAAAAATGGATGTTTTGGCAACGTTTTTATTTTTTTGCCACATCTTCATCTGACAGGGTAGATTCATCTGACAGGGTAGATTCAATGCTATTTTTATAGAGCAGGTTGTTACGGATGCAATGATATTAAATATGTCTACTTTCTTTTTGTTTGTTTCAGTTTGACATAATAAAGCATTTAAAAAAATATATATGTTTTCGTGACTGAACGGCATAATTTTTTTTGTTTTCTGCCGATCGTCTTGTGCAGGGGCTTTTTTCTTGCAAGAGGAGTTGACGTTTTTATTGGTACCATTTGTGGGTACATATGATTTTGTGATCATTCATTATTACACTTTATGGGGCAAGGTGACCAAAAAATTGGTTGTTTTAGCACAGCTTTTATTTATTGATTTTTACAGAGTTCCCCTGAGGGGTTAGATCATGTGACATATTTATAAAGCAGATCGTTATGGACGTGGCAATACCTAATATATATTCTTTTTCTCATTTGTTTAAGTTTTACACTATAATAGCATTTTTTTAACCACAAAAATCATGTTTTAGTGTCTCCCTAGTCTGAGAGCCATAGCTTTTCTATTTTTTGACCAATTGTCTTAGTTAGGGTTTCATTTTTTGCAGGATGAGGTGACAGTTTGAGTATTACTATTTTGGGTGGCATACACCTTTTTGATCGCTTGGTGTTGCACTTTATGTGATGTTAGGTGAAAAAAATGGCCTTTTTGGCACTGATTTTTTTTTTACAGTGTTCACCTGAGTGGCTAGGTCATGTGATATTTTTATAGAGCAGGTTGTATCATATGCGGAAATACCTAATATGTATACTTTTTTTTATTTATTTCACTTTGAAACAAAAAAATGATGTTTTAATGTCTCCATGTTCTGAGAGCTATAGTTTTTTTTATTTATTTAAGCGATTTTCTTATGTAGGGGCTCATTTTTTGCGGGATGAGGTTATAGTTTCATTGGTACCATTTTGTGGGACATACGCCTTTTTGATCACTTGGTGTTGCACTTTTTGTGATGTAAGGTGACCAAAATGGCTATTTTTGACACAGTTTCTTTTTAATGCTGTTTATTGGATAGGGTGGATGATGTGATATATTTATAGAGCCAGCCGTCATGGATGTGGCAATACTAAATAAGTCTAATTCTTTTTCTATTTTTAACATCTTTTTTTAAATTACTTAATTGGGGAAATTATTTTTTTACAAGTGAATTCTTTTTTTATTTTAATTTTAAATTTTACAAAACACTTTATTTTTTTATTTTACCTCCATAAGGTCATACAAGACCTCTGGGGGACATTTAAAGTCACTTGTTTTTCCCACTATTGATTTCTCCTGTAACTGGGGCTGTCATAGAAGACCCAGTTACAGGGGAAATACAGCCCCTAGAGAAGCTGTACAGCAGAGTACAACACTGTACAGCCTCACTGCAGGGCTGATGAAGGTCTTTGAAAGACCAGACAGCTCCTGCACTCTCCCGACGGTCACATGACCACCCACCTGGGACAGGAAGCGCATAGCTGTGTATACAGCGATCTAGAAGGCAGGAATACCTGGGAACTGTCCCTGCCTTCTCTCTGGGGTGCCCTACTGTCACTGACAGTGGGCCCCTGACACAGCAGCGGCACGATTAGGGTGCAGCTGCGTTCTCTGAATGGACATTTCAGAATGTTCATTCAGAGATAAACAACCACTACCCGGACGTTTATAGTCAACGGGCAGATGGGAAGTGGTTAAGATGGGGCCCTACATTGGGGGCATTATTAAAGCTGGGGGCAGTAAAAATAAAATTCCTACACTAGGGGGGCATTATTTAATATGGGGCCTACATGGGGGCATTATTAAAGCTGGGGGTGGTAAAAAAAAATTCCTACAGTATGGAGGACATTATATAAGATGGGGGCCTACATGGGGGTGGTAAAAAGAAATGTACACACTTATTAAAGCTGGGGGCAGTAAAAGAAAAATTCTTACACTATGGGGGACATTATTTAAGATGGTGACCTACATGGAGGCATTATTAAAGCTGAGGGCAGTAAAAAAAAAATTCCTTCACTATGGGGGACATTATTTAAGATAGGGGCCTACATGGGCGCATTATTAAAGCTGGGGGCGGTAAAAAAAATAAATCCTACACTATGGGGGACATTATTTAAGACGGGGGCCTACATAGGGGCAATATTAAAGCTGTTGCGGTAAAAAAAAAAAAAAAAAAAATCACACACTATGGGGGACATTATTTTACCAGTGGGACTACATGGGGGACATTATTAAAGCTGGGGGCAGCAAAAAAAAATTCCTACACTATGGGTGGACATTAGTTTAGCTGGGGGCCTACCATCCTGTGGTTGTTCTCATAAACGTGGGTCTAGAAATAACTGCCAATCAAATTCATCCATTTTTCATGTCAATTTTTTAATGGACATGAAAAACTGATGCTAAATGACCATGAAAAACTGACAGTGTCCGTGTTTAATGGACTTTTTTTTTTCACTGTCTTCTGCATGTAGCCTAAGAAAACGTAGATGTTTTCCAGCACAAGGGGTTATTAACAAATTGGTTTCTGTGTATTTATCTCTGTGGGATATCAAAGGGGAAAAAAAAAAATACAATTCAACTGAAACGATTTCTGGCTTGAGACCTTTAACAAAATAGACAAGACTGTGAGTGAAGAACAACAGTTTGTTTCACTCTGTTATAAATAACTGTAAAAATGTGGAATAATGTTCACATAGAAGAAAATTACATCGAAAACCTCAGTTTTGCGATCTGCAAATAGTGTGGGGAACATATAAAAACTTCCATTCAGCTGCTTCACTGAATTTCACAAACAAATTTGCTTTGTGACTAATTACTTTGTCACAGAGCGCATTTCTTTGTAAGTAGCGGGCTCACTGATGGGGAATGGAGATAGAGCCGCCCCACATTATTGAACCCCTCAGATGCCGTGAACCCCTCAGATGCCGTGTTAATCGTTGATCGCAGCATCTGATTTAAAAATGGAGGCTTTTAAGGGGTAAAATAATACTCACTTTATACATTTGAGCACAAAGAGACCACTGCGACCACCTTGACTGAAGATCCTGCGCTAAATATTGCAGTGTGTGTAATGATATCATCACATCATACTTCACGGGCAAGAGATTTTGTGCAGGATCTTGAGTCAAGACTGATTAGTTAATACGAAGCATGAGGAAATAAAGCTTTGCGGCAAATCAAATTTTACTTGAAACTCTGATTGAAAGTCTACTTTGGATACTAAAAGTGTTTACCTAGAAAACCTGCTGCTGAATTAAGATCAGTTCTACATGCAAGATCACACATTAAGATATGTGAGGGTGGATCACTAGTTGATGAACTGGTAGGTGCACAAATAAAGCCTCTGATGCTGGCCGCGGCGTCCCACGTGCCAGCTGCGGTATGGAGGGATCTTACCTCGGTGGCGTCTTCTGCTGCTACCTGGGACACTTGTGTTGTAGTTGCTGCGGTATGCTATTGCCTGCTTGTTGTGTAGTGTGCCATTTGCTTCCTTCAGTGACCTTTGTCTGGGATCGGTGTCAGCACCATGGAATGATGATATAATCGGAGTGCTCCAGATTTAAGTCCACTACTGTTGTTTCTTTTGGAGCAGTTGGAGTTATTAAAACAGGGGTCTTTTCCAACCAGACATGTTTCAGGATGCCAGATATGCCATCAGAAACTCTGAACTACCTCGGTATCCAAATTGGGTCAGATTTAGAGAACTATGGGAAACTTAATATCCTTCCTATGATCGACAAGGTTAAAAGCAAAGTTCGGACTTGGCAAAAGCTCCCAATATCCCAAATCAACCGAATTGCTTTAATTAAAATGTCTCTTCTTTCAATTATTTTATATGTACTGACTCCATGTCCAATATGGATTGAAGATTCATATTTTAAACTGTTAGAGAGCCTATTCAATGAATTAATATGGGGCCAGAAAAGGGTAAGAATTGAATTAAATTTTTTGGTCCATGATAAAGAAGAAGGAGGGATGTTCATCCCACATCTAAAAGGGTATTATATAGCTTCGCAACTCACATGGTGTATTAGGAACAGGGACAGTCAGTATATTAAGCTGTTGTTCAAAAGGTATAAAGGTCACAGAGATAATTTATTTCATATTTTGGATTTAGATATTAAAGAAAAAGACTTAGAAGGTTGTCCAATCAGTAGGACGTTGAATAAAATATGGAAACATGTTAGATATATCACGGGGACCACACAAGCGGTAGATTTCACACCTTTATGGAGAAACACTAATTTACCACAATTGGTTCATAAGCCAGATGTTAACTACTGGGAAAGAAGGGGGATCACTTTAGTTAATCAGGTAATTAATAAAGGCTCTTTAAAAAGTTTGGAGGACATTTTCCAGGGGGAATGTTCAATTTTATGGATAGGTTTCAATATGCACAATTAGTTCACACTTTTAGTAAGACGGTTAATGTAGATTACTTGAAACGGGGGAAAAATACCTTTTTGGATTTTTTGTATCATTTGCCACAAGGGAAAGCTTCAATGTCGTTCATATATCACAAATTAAAAAAAGGAAAAAAAAATTCAAGAGTGAAATGAAATGGGAGTGGGAAACACAATTACATGGGTGTCTTTTCTGGGATATAATATACCAAAATATTAATAAATCTTCTAAATCTCGCTCATACATTTGGACATCGCTAAAAATTATACATCGTCTATATTACACCCCACGTCTACTATCAAAGATAACAAACAAAGAGATCCAGCAGCACTCAAGGTTAAAGGCGGGTGCAATCCTTCACTGACGACCGACCGCGTCGTCACAGTCATACAAATCCAAAGAATTGAAGCAGCACTCCAGATATGGTGAAACCATATCTGGAGTGCTGCTTCAATTCTTTGGATTTGTACTATCAAAGATATATAAAGATAGAGAAGATCGATGCCCTAAGTGTCAATCCGCAAATGCGGGATATATTCATATGTTATGGGACTGCCCAGTAGTTAAGGAATCATGGCTTAAGATATTTCAGCAATTAGGTAGTTGCTCTTCGCTGGAATATGCCCCAACAATAGTTAACACTATTTTTAGTATCTTCTCAGGAACTCCTGCTCATAAATCTGAGCATGCACTATGGCTTAGATGGATTGCTGTTACAAAGATGGCCATTGTGAAATATTGGGGATCACATAAAAACCCCTCTAACATGGAATGGAAAGACCATATGGATAAAGTATGTATATATGAGGGCATATCATCTAATTATGATGAGAAATGGTACAGGATATGGCACAATTGGGCTTGAATTAGTAAGACACCAGCAGCAACGGGGTGGATAAAGGGGTTGGATTACAAGGCTATATGTACTTCATGTATTTTCTCTAAGTAAAAATAATATATTGTAATAAGTTCTGAACAAAAAAAAAACTATTCCTTTACAGAAAAAGTAGCAAGTTGCAAATTTTTCCTTTATAATTTTTTTTAATTTTTAATTAATGTTTGCTGGAAAAATCCTGCTTTAAGACAGGTATTACATGCAGAGTGCAAACATTGTTAAGTATCAAAGTTCACATGAACATGGCAACATAAAATACAGTAGCAAAACATTCAAACAGAACAAAAGCTAATTTGCAACTTAATGGAGGCAATTTGCAGATGCATTGTTTGCATTCTAATTCTGACCTTGTACAAAGTATTTGTTCACAGAAATTAGAAACTTAAATTCTTAAAATAGCCTTTCCATTTTCTAACTGTTCCCATGTCCAGCTAAAATAACCCCTTTACATATACCTGTACAGTCATGAATGATATTCACTGTCATTGTGTGAATACTCTTTATGCCACTTTAACCCCTGAGTCCATTTTCCTGTTTCATGCCATGATTTTATTTATTTTTTGCTGTGTTTGGCTTTCACTATTCTGTAATCATCAACAAACTGGGTATTATTTAAAAAAAATGGCAGAATGCATATTTGTCAGGTTTTTTCTTACCCTGTTCATTATAAAAGGTTTTAAAATGTTTTCATAAAGTTATTGTGCTGGTTGCTATGAATAGAGGCTAAACATAGTTGTATGTCTGGTAGTTTGGGAGGGATTTAATGAATAAAAATTATTTTTATAAACATACTGTGGTCCTCCAGAATTCTGGCTTCCAAAATATAAAAAAATTGAGATTTTGGATTAAGGCAGCATTCACACTTTTGCTCCGTATACGGAATGCAAAAAAAGGGAACGTGAACGGAAAAATAAAATGTTCGTGTGCAAGAGGCCATAAGGTATAATTATTTGATTTCCCCCTGTTCTGTGTTTTTGAACCGCACCTGGTTTTGGCTCACAATAACTGATTGAAATTACTGATCACATAACTGAAGTGTGAACTCAGCTTAACTTGTGCAAAAATTTGCCAATTTTTGTATTTTTACACCACTCACTACAGTTTTGAAATATGGGTGGAAAAGTTGGTGTGGTCAGCTATGTTAATTAGTTTCACTCCAGATTAATCACTGAGACTTTTTTTTTTAAGTCTCAAAACAAAGTCACAATCACGCTTCAGTGGAAGGGTAGAGTAGGAAAACTGGGGTAGCCTTTCTAGACAAAAGTGTTAGATTTAAGGATAAGACAAAGTTATCACTTTAACAACATGTGACATTTGGTAAATGCGGCATAAAGTAATGCAGACCCAAGCAAAATTGACTTAAAATATTCCCTTCCAATCACCATAGCAGGTTGTGCCATCTAATGGGAAATAGGTATCGATTTACAATTTTTTAACATGTGAATTTCAGTTTCTGCTTTGTCCTCCTTTAAAAAACATTGTGACATTTTTGTAATAGAAGTTTAGAGAAAAGTCAAGAAGGTGAGCCAAGACAGGTGATGTGTGATAACTCAGTTCTAATTACTAAGATCCCAGATCGGTGTCAAGAACACTAGCATGGTTAAATAAGATCTAAGAGATGGTAGAGGACAGTTGCGTTCTTTTTGGAAAAAGTTATTTTGTTGAGAGTATTTGATTTCAGCAAACCAATGGTATTTATTCTATCATATAAGATTCAATTTTCTTAAGAGTTTTAATTAATCTATCACAGTCTTTATCTATCCTGGATATGTGTTGATCACACGGGTGCTCAGTTTATTACAGGATAGTATTTGCATACATTTAAGGGTATGGTCTCAGGTTCAGGTTTCTTGATCGAGGTTTGGAAGTGAAAATCAGGAGTACATTTTAAAAGAAGAGAATGTATTAAAGACAGACACTATGTCTGCTCTTTTTAAAATTTTCACATGAGCGATGTCCCCTTATAATCACCACATGACCAGGAAAGATTTTCATTCACTGAAACAATAAAGATTCTGATTATGGAATTGGCTTATTTTGGGCCTATAAGATGAAGCTTTTTTGTTGTTGTTGTGTTTTTAAGTACATACATGATTTATATGAGAACTTGTTTTTGCTAGATGAGTTGCTGGGTTTGCAGCAGAGGACCTGTGTAAATGAGTAATGCTATTTTTTTTAACTCAGTGTAAGCCATATAAAATAATTCAGTCCAGGGTTGGACTGGCCGAACAGAGTAACAGAGGATCCTCCAGTGGGCGCAAGCTCTGACAAAAATGGACCCCTAATAAAACAGAGCCTTTAAGATCGAATATACACAGAGGACGGGCCATAAAAATAATTTCCTCTGGTGGGCCCAAGGGACTTTAGTCCAATGCTACTGACAACCCTTTTAAGGACAAAATAAAATTCTTTGTGAGTGGAATGGAAAAATGCTCCATGTCTGCATTTTTTTTAGGAGGGGGGAAGTTATTTTTACAACATTCACTGTGCAATAAAAACGGCATGTAATTATTTTTATCACAGGTCAGTGCAATTCTGATGCTACCAAATTTTTATCATTTTTCACATACCTTCATATACATGTGCATCACAGGTGCAATGGGAGTGTATGGAGTGGGCTCAGGAGCTGATCCTGCTCCATAAATAGTAGATAATGCCTGTGTAAAACTGCTGACATCCACCTGCAGCACCTGAGTAGTTAGGGGCTCTCTCTGGTCCTATGCTCCTGTTGTCAGTCACATGGTTCAAAGAAGTGTTCATAGCAGCTGAAATCATGAAGGCCCCCAGGGGTGCCATGTTAAGACTCAATGCATCTGAAAATGTCCAAAATGGTTAGCAATGTATCTCACACCAATGAAGTGACAAAGATATTCTTTTAACACCACTTTGGTTGAGAACAGGGCTTAGCCATCAATAAGTAGGGTCACCCTTTTCAGGCAGTTACATTGCTTTTAGGCAGTGGTAGCTGTAGGGACAGTTTATGGAAATCATATCAAGGTCTTATGGGTACACATTGAAGTGACTTTCCCCACACTGGGATGGCATTGGGGCTTCTCCGCTAAACCCTTGACTGCTGTTATATTTTTTCTGTGTGATTGCTCTTATTTACCACAAGTCAGACTCTGTTGTATATTTTGGCTTCTTGACACATATAGTTTTATATGTTTAGTTTGTAATAATCATTGTTTTAGCTTAGGTATATATTTTAACCCCTTCAGGACTCTGCCATTTATCAATTTAAAGACCTGGCCATTTTTAGCAAATCTGGCATGTGTCAATTTATGTGGCGATAACTTTAAAACGCTTTTACTTATCCAGGCTATTCTTAGATTGTTTTCTCATCAAATATTGTACTTCATGACAGTGGTATATTTGAGACAAAATATTTCATTTTTATTCATTAAAAAAAACGGAATTTAAAAAAAATAGCAAAATTCAATTTAGCTAATTTTATAATAGATAGTAAAACCTCCAAAAATAGTTATTACGGTACTTTACATTCCCGATATGTTTACTTCATGTTTGGGTCATTTTGAAAATAACATTTTATTTTTTGGGGACGTTAGAAGGCTTAGAAGTTTAGAAGCAAATCCTAAAATTTTTAAGAACATTTTCAAAACCCAATTTTAAGGACCAGTTCAGTTATCAAGTCACTTTGTGGGGCTTACATATTAGAAACTACCCAGAAATCACCCCATTTTAGAAACTACACCCTTCAAGCTATTCAAAACTGATTTTACAAACTTTGTTAACTCTTTAGTTGTCCCACGAGAATTAAAGGAAAATATGAATGAAATTTCAAAATTTCACTTTTTAGCTGATTTTAAATTTGAAACCATTTTTTCTGCAACACATCAATGGTCAACAGCCAAATAAAACTCAAAATCTATTACCCTGAATCTGGAGTTTACAGAAACACCCCATATGTGCTTAAAAAATGATGTATGTGCTCACAGCAGGCTTCAGAGTGGAAGGAGCCCCATATGGATTTAGGAGAGCGGATTTAGCTAGAATGGTAATTGGGAGCTATGTCTCATATGAAGACACCCTGAGGTGGTCCTACAGTGGAAACCCCAAAAAAGTGACCACAATTTGGAAACTACACCTTGAGGTGGCCCTACAGTGGAAACCCACAAAAAGTGACCCCATTTTGGAAACTACACCCCTTCAGGAATCTTTCTAGGTGTGTAGTGAGCACTTTAACCTCAAAGGTCTTTCCTAGAATTAGGAAACACTTGGCAGTGAAAAAGAAACATTTCATTTTTTTCACAAAAAAGTTGCTTTACACCCACATTTTGTTCCCCATTTTCCCCCGAATACTCCAACACCCCATATTTGCTCAAAAAATGATGCATGGGCGCACAGCAGGGCTCTAGAGTCAAACATCAAAATATGGATTTTGCTAGCCTGAATTGGCAGACATTGATTTTAGGTGCCATGTCGCATTTAAGATTTCGGAGGTCCCCAGAAATTAAAAACCACAAGGAGTGACCCCATTTTGGAAAGAGCACCCCCGTATCAACATTTTAAGGGGTGAAAAGGGCACTTTTGACCTAATAGGTGTTTCACACAAGTGAATATGTAGTGGTTGGGGAAAAGTGGATCTGTAAGCTATGCGGACTAAATCAGAGATATAAGGTGGTAAAACTACAGGGTAGATCATGGATGAAATTAAATTAATACTCTATAGATAAGTGGTAGATTTTAAAACACTCCTGCATGCACAGGCCAGGTTTTTCAGGGCAGGTTTTGCAGTGGTAAATGGTGTCTTTTCTTATCCCCCTTTTGAAACACACCCTGCATCTTCTTTGGGTCCTTCCCTTCCTTGCTGTTTGGGGGACTTGACCTGGAAAATGTTGTCTTGGTACAACTCAGGCACCATAATTTCCAGAACTACTGGGACCCTCCCCGGCCTGGCTTTGAAAAATTAGGTCCTTGATAACAACCTCTTGGAACTGAAGGAAAGTTCATGTGTGGCCTGCAGATTGAAATAGCAAGTACGCATTGCACATTGCCATCTGTATGATGTGTACGGCCAGCTTTTTGTACCGCAGTTTTGTTTTCGTGTGGCACTGTAGGGCTTCAGAATTTGATCTGAAAGATCCACCCCTCCTATGTGCCTGTTGTAGTAAAGGATACAAACCGGTTTGGGGGTAGTCGTTGTGGTACCTCGTACAAGAACAGGAGAGCTGGTGTTAGTGTGAATGGTGGTCAGTACAAGGATGTCCCTCTTGTCCTTGTACTTAACCACCAGCATGTTCTCATGGAGGAGAGCCCTACTTTCACCCATTCTCAGTGGTTTCCCTACTCTAGGGATCTAGGGAGGCCTCTCTGATTTTTCACACTCTGCAGCAAGCCCCAGTACCTCTGGCAGGGGTATGCTGGTATATTAGTTATCCACATAGAGATGGTAACCCTTATCCAGCAGTGGGTGCAGTAAGTTCCACATGGTTTTCCCTCTAATTCCTCAGATGGGGAGGCTTTTTGGGAGTTCTATCCGGGAATCTTTCCCTTCGTAAATGCAGAACTTGTGGGTGTACCCAGAGCTACTCTCACAAAGTTTGTATATCTTTATGCCATACCTTGCACGTTTGCTAGACAGATACTTGAGGAAACTAATCCTCTCTATGAAAAGTAATAGGGACTCATCTCATCTACACTGATATTTTAATCTGGGTTGTACACCTCAGAAAACCTGGTGTTAAAGTGGTCATTGACAGGCCTAACCTTGAAAAGACGGTCAAATGTTGGGTCGTTTTGGGGTGGGCATTATGCATTGGCGTTGTAGTGTAGAAATTTCCAAATTGACTAAAATCGCTTCCGGATCATGGTCCTACTTAGAGATGAGCGAACACCTGGAAGTTCGGGTTCGGGAAGTTCGGCCAAACTTCCCGAAAATGTTCGGGTTCGGGATCCGAACTCGACCCGAACTTTATCCCGAACCCGAACCCCATTGAAGTCAATAGGGACCCGAACTTTTAGGCACTAAAAAAGCTGTAAAATAGTCCAGGAACGGGCTAGAGGGCTGCCAAAGGCAGCAACATGTAGGTAAATCCCCTGCAAACAAATGTGGATAGGGAAATGAATAGAGATGAGCGAACACCTGGATGTTCGGGTTCGAGAGGTTCGGCCGAACTTCAGGAAAATGTCCGGGTTCGTGATCCGAACTCAACCCGAACTTCATCCCGAAACCGAACCCCATAGAAGTCAATGGGGACCCAAACTTTTGGGCACTAAAAAGCCTGTAAAAGACTCCCGGAAAGGGCTAGAGGGCTGCAAAAGGCAGCAAAATGTAGGTAAATCCACTGCAAACAAATGTAGATAGGGAAATGAATTAAAATAAAATAAAATAAATAAAAATTAACCAATATCAATTGGAGAGAGGTCCCACAGCAAGGAATCATGCGTCATATCATCCACCACTGGAGAAGGCCACTCTCATTTATTTGGGACCAGCACCCAGACAGAGGATACAGGTCCCACAGCAAGGAATCATGCTTCATATCAACCACCACCGGAGAAGGCCACTCTCATGTATTTTGGACCAGCACCCAGACAGAGGATACAGGTCTGACAGCAAGGAATAAGGCGTCATATCAACCACCACCGGAGAAGGCCACTCTCATGTATTTTGGACCAGCACCCAGACAGAGGATACAGGTCCCACAGCAAGGAATCATGCGTCATATCAACCACCACCGGAGAAGGCCACTCTCATTTATTTTGGACCAGCACCCAGACAGAGGATACAGGTCCCACATCAAGGAATCATGCGTCATATCAACCCCCACCGGAGAAGGCCACTCTCATTTATTTTGGACCAGCACCCAGACAGAGGATACAGGTCCCACAGCAAGGAATCATGCGTCATATCATCCACCACTGGAGAAGGCCACTCTCATTTATTTGGGACCAGCACCCAGACAGAGGATACAGGTCCCACAGCAAGGAATCATGCCTCATATCATCCACCACTGGAGAAGGCCACTCTCATTTATTTGGGACCAGCACCCAGACAGAGGATACAGGTCCCACAGCAAGGAATCATGCTTCATATCAACCACCACCGGAGAAGGCCACTCTCATGTATTTTGGACCAGCACCCAGACAGAGGATACAGGTCCCACAGCAAGGAATAAGGCGTCATATCAACCACCACCGGAGAAGGCCACTCTCATGTATTTTGGACCAGCACCCAGACAGAGGATACAGGTCCCACAGCAAGGAATCATGCGTCATATCAACCACCACCGGAGAAGGCCACTCTCATTTATTTTGGACCAGCACCCAGACAGAGGATACAGGTCCCACATCAAGGAATCATGCGTCATATCAACCCCCACCGGAGAAGGCCACTCTCATTTATTTTGGACCAGCACCCAGACAGAGGATACAGGTCCCACAGCAAGGAATCATGCGTCATATCATCCACCACTGGAGAAGGCCACTCTCATTTATTTGGGACCAGCACCCAGACAGAGGATACAGGTCCCACAGCAAGGAATCATGCCTCATATCATCCACCACTGGAGAAGGCCACTCTCATTTATTTGGGACCAGCACCCAGACAGAGGATACAGGTCCCACAGCAAGGAATCATGCGTCATATCAACCACCAACGGAGAAGGCCACTCTCATTTATTTCGGACCAGCACCCAGACAGAGGAGAGAGGTCCCACAGCAAGGAATAATGCGTCATATCAACCCCCACCGGAGAAGGCCACTCTCATTTATTTTGGACCAGCACCCAGACAGAGGAGATAGGTCCCACAGCAAGGAATCATGCCTCATATCAACCACCAACGGAGAAGGCCACTCTCATATATTTCGGCCCAGCACCCAGACAGAGGATACAGGTCCCACAGCAAAGAATCATGCGTCATGTCAACCACCACCGGAGAAGGCCACTCTCATGTATTTTGGACCAGCACCCAGACAGAGGAGAGAGGTCCCACATCAAGGAATCATGCGTCAAATCAACCCCCACCGGAGAAGGGCACTCTCACTTATTTTGGACCAGCACCCAGACAGAGGATACAGGTCCCACAGCAAGGAATCATGCGTCATATCATCCACCACTGGAGAAGGCCACTCTCATTTATTTGGGACCAGCATCCAGACAGAGGATACAGGTCCCACAGCAAGGAATCATGCGTCATATCAACCCCCACCGGAGAAGGCCACTCTCATTTATTTTGGACCAGCACCCAGACAGAGGATACAGGTCCCACAGCAAGGAATCATGCGTCATATCATCCACCACTGGAGAAGGCCACTCTCATTTATTTGGGACCAGCACCCAGACAGAGGATACAGGTCCCACAGCAAGGAATCATGCTTCATATCAACCACCACCGGAGAAGGCCACTCTCATGTATTTTGGACCAGCACCCAGACAGAGGATACAGGTCCTGACAGCAAGGAATAAGGCGTCATATCAACCACCACCGGAGAAGGCCACTCTCATGTATTTTGGACCAGCACCCAGACAGAGGATACAGGTCCCACAGCAAGGAATCATGCGTCATATCAACCACCACCGGAGAAGGCCACTCTCATTTATTTTGGACCAGCACCCAGACAGAGGATACAGGTCCCACATCAAGGAATCATGCGTCATATCAACCCCCACCGGAGAAGGCCACTCTCATTTATTTTGGACCAGCACCCAGACAGAGGATACAGGTCCCACAGCAAGGAATCATGCGTCATATCATCCACCACTGGAGAAGGCCACTCTCATTTATTTGGGACCAGCACCCAGACAGAGGATACAGGTCCCACAGCAAGGGAATCATGCGTCACTCATATCAACCACCACCGGAGAAGGCCACTCTCATGTATTTTGGACCAGCACCCAGACAGAGGATACAGGTCCCACAGCAAGGAATCATGCGTCATATCAACCACCACCGGAGAAGGCCACTCTCATTTATTTTGGACCAGCACCCAGACAGAGGATACAGGTCCCACATCAAGGAATCATGCGTCATATCAACCCCCACCGGAGAAGGCCACTCTCATTTATTTTGGACCAGCACCCAGACAGAGGATACAGGTCCCACAGCAAGGAATCATGCGTCATATCATCCACCACTGGAGAAGGCCACTCTCATTTATTTGGGACCAGCACCCAGACAGAGGATACAGGTCCCACAGCAAGGAATCATGCCTCATATCATCCACCACTGGAGAAGGCCACTCTCATTTATTTGGGACCAGCACCCAGACAGAGGATACAGGTCCCACAGCAAGGAATCATGCGTCATATCAACCACCAACGGAGAAGGCCACTCTCATTTATTTCGGACCAGCACCCAGACAGAGGAGAGAGGTCCCACAGCAAGGAATAATGCGTCATATCAACCCCCACCGGAGAAGGCCACTCTCATTTATTTTGGACCAGCACCCAGACAGAGGAGATAGGTCCCACAGCAAGGAATCATGCCTCATATCAACCACCAACGGAGAAGGCCACTCTCATATATTTCGGCCCAGCACCCAGACAGAGGATACAGGTCCCACAGCAAAGAATCATGCGTCATGTCAACCACCACCGGAGAAGGCCACTCTCATGTATTTTGGACCAGCACCCAGACAGAGGAGAGAGGTCCCACATCAAGGAATCATGCGTCAAATCAACCCCCACCGGAGAAGGGCACTCTCACTTATTTTGGACCAGCACCCAGACAGAGGATACAGGTCCCACAGCAAGGAATCATGCGTCATATCATCCACCACTGGAGAAGGCCACTCTCATTTATTTGGGACCAGCATCCAGACAGAGGATACAGGTCCCACAGCAAGGAATCATGCGTCATATCAACCCCCACCGGAGAAGGCCACTCTCATTTATTTTGGACCAGCACCCAGACAGAGGATACAGGTCCCACAGCAAGGAATCATGCGTCATATCATCCACCACTGGAGAAGGCCACTCTCATTTATTTGGGACCAGCACCCAGACAGAGGATACAGGTCCCACAGCAAGGAATCATGCTTCATATCAACCACCACCGGAGAAGGCCACTCTCATGTATTTTGGACCAGCACCCAGACAGAGGAGAGAGGTTTTCACAGCAGAGAATCAGGCATTTAGATCACCCACCACAGGAGTAGGCCACCATTTAATGGGACCCCGGCAACCATGTCAGATGGCACAAACATCAGCTTCACATCACCCAGCACAAGAGATAGACACTTTGAGAGACTTTGACCTCTGCACCCAGGCGGAGGAGAGGGGTTTTCACAGCAGAGAATCAGGCATTTAGATCACCCACCACAGGAGTAGGCCACCATTTAATGGGACCCCGGCAACCATGTCAGATGGCACAAACATCAGCTTCACATCACCCAGCACAAGAGAAGGCCACTTTGAAAGACTTTGACCCCTGCACCCAGACGGAGGAGAGAGGTTTTCACAGCAGAGAATCATGCATTTAGATCACCCACCACAGGAGTAGGCCACCATTTTATGGGACCCCGGCAACCATGTCAGATGGCACAAACATCAGCTTCACTTCACCCAGCACAAGAGAAGGCGACTTTTAGAGACTTTGACCCCTGCACCCAGACGGAGGAGAGAGGTTTTCACAGCAGAGAATCATGCATTTAGATCACCCACCACAGGAGTAGGCCACCATTTAATGGGACCCCGGCAACCATGTCAGATGGCACAAACATCAGCTTCACATCACCCAGCACAAGAGAAGGCCACTTTGAGAGACTTTGACCCCTGCACCCAGAAAGAGGAGAGAGGTCCCACAGCAGAGATTTAGACATTTATATCAGCCAGCACAGGAGAAGGCCACTTTCAGTGACTTAGGCCTTAGCACCGACACAGAGGAGGCAGGTCAGATAGCACAAGCATCAGTTTCACATCAACCACCACAGGAGAAGGCCGCTTTCAGTGACTTTGGCCCCCTGCACCCACACAAAGGAGACATGTCAGACAGCACAAGTATAACATTCATATCACCCAGCACAGGAGAAGGACACTTTCATGTACTTTGGCCCCGGCACCCAGACAGACGGAAGGTTCATTCAACTCTGGGTTGCACCCCAAGATCCTACTTAATTTCAAAAATTGATTTTTCAATGAAGAAGTGGCCAAGAGTACAAGACAACATGGTTTAAGGCAGTTATTAAGGACTACTCTGCACAAGGGAGGGTCAGGTCTTGTGGGATCCATGCCTGGTTCATTTTTATAAACGTCAGCTTGTCCACGTTGGCTGCGGACAGGCGGCTGCGTTTGTCAGTAATGACGCCCCCTGCCGTGCTGAATACACGTTCAGATAAAACGCTGGCCGCCGGGCAGGCCAGCACCTCCAAGGCATAACATGCTAATTCTGGCCACGTGGACAATTTGGAAACCCAGAAGTTGAATGTGGCCGAACCATCCGTTAGTGAAATGTTGCCTCCTGCTAACACGTTTTGTATCAGGTGGTGGGGCAGTTAGCTGTGGCGTGGAGACAAAACTTTTCCACATTTCTGCCATGCTAACCCTGCCCTCAGAGGAGCTGGCCGTGACACTGCTGCGTGGGCGACCTCTAGCTCCTCCTCTGCCTTGGCCTTGGCCTTCCACCTGTTCCCCTGTGACAGTTGGGAATGCTCTCAGGAGCGCGTCTACCAGTGTGCGCTTTTACTCGCGCATCTTCCTATCACGCTCCAGTGCAGGAAGTAAAGTGGGCACATTGTCTTTGTACCGTGGATCCAGCAGGGTGGCCACCCAGTAGTCAGCACACGTTAAAATGTGGGCAACTCTGCTGTCATTGCGCAGGCACTGCAGCATGTAATCGCTCATGTGTGCCAGGCTCCCCAGAGGTAAGGACAAGCTGTCCTCTGTGGGAGGCGTATCGTCATCATCCTCTGTATCCCCCCAGCCACGCACCATGGATGTGCCTGCGCTGTGCTGGGTGCCACCCCGCTGTGAACCTGCTTCATCCTCATCCTCCTCCACCTCCTCCTCATCCTCCTCGTCCTCCAGTAGTGGTCCCTGGCTGGCCACATTTGTACCTGCCCTTTGCTGTTGCAAAAATCCTCCCTCTGAGCCATTTCTAACAGACTGGCCTGAAAGTGCTAAAAACGACCCGTCATCCTCCTCCTCCTCCTCCTGGCCCTGGCCCACCTCCTCTTTCATCATCGCCCTAAGCGTTTTCTCTAGGAGACATAGAAGTGGTATCGTCACGCTGATAACAGTGGCATCGCCACTGGCCATGTTGGTGGCATACTCTAAACAGCGCAACAGGGCACACAGGTCTCGCATGGAGGCCCAATCATTGGTGGTGAAGTGGTGCTGTTCCGCAGTGCGACTGACCCGTGCGTGCTGCAGCTTAAACTCCACTATGGCCTGCTGCTGCTCGCACAGTCTCTCCAGCATGTGCAAGGTGGAGTTCCACCGGGTGGGCACGTCGCATATTAGACGGTGAGCGGGAGGGCCGAAGTTCCGCTGTAGCGCTGACAGGCGAGCAGCGGCAGGATGTGAACGCCGGAAGCGCGCACAGACGGCCCGCACTTTATGCAGCAGCTCTGACATGTCTGGGTAGTTGTGAATGAACTTTTGCACCACCAAATTCAGCACATGCGCCAGGCAAGGGATGTGCGTCAAACCGGCTAGTCCCAGAGCTGCCACGAGATTTCGCCCATTATCGCACACCACCAGGCCGGGCTTGAGGCCCACCGGCAGAAACCACTGGTCGGTCTGTTGTTCAATACCCCGCCACAACTCCTGCGCGGTGTGGGGCCTGTCCCCAAACATATGAGTTTCAGAATGGCCTGCTGACGTTTACCCCGGGCTGTGCTGAAGTTGGTGGTGAAGGTGTGTGGCTGACTGGATGAGCTGGTGGAAGCAGAGGAGGAGGAGGAGGAAGCCGAGTAGGAGGAGGAGGCTACAGGAGGCAAAGAATGATGCCCTGTGATCCTTGGCGGCGGAAGGACGTGCGCCAAGGAACTCTCCGCCTGGGGCCCAGCCGCCACTACATTTACCCAGTGTGCAGTTAGGGAGATATAGCGTCCCTGGCCGTGCTTACTGGTCCACGTATCTGTCTTTAGGTGGACCTTTCCACAAATGGCGTTACGCAGTGCGCACTTGATTTTATCGGACACTTGCATGTGCAGGGAAGGCACGGCTGGCTTGGAGAAGTAGTGGCGGCTGGGAACCACATACTGGGGGACAGCCATGGCCATCAGCTGTTTGAAGCTGTCTGTGTCCACCAGCCGGAATGACAGCATTTCAAAGGCCAGTAGTTTAGAAATGCTGGCATTCAGGTCAAGGGCTCGAGGGTGACTAGGTGGGAATTTGCGCTTCCTCTCAAAGGTTTGAGAGATGGAGAGCTGAACGCTGCTGTGTGAAATAGTGGAGACGCTAGGTGACGGTGGTGGTGGTGGTGTCGGTGGCACATCCTCTGTTTGCTGCTCGGCAGGTGGCAACATTCCTCTCGAGGCGGAAGCCGAGGCAGCAGCGGTAGAGGGAGCAGGGGGAGCCTGAGCGGGTTCCTTGTTTTTAAGGTGTGTACTACACTGCAGTTCATGCTTTGCATGTAGATGCCTGATCATGCAGGTGGTGCTCAGGTTAAGAACGTTGATGCTTTGCCTCAGGGTCTGATGGCACAGCGTGCAAACCACTCTGGTCTTGTCCTCAGCACATTGTTTGAAGAAGTGCCATGCCAGGGAACTCCTTGAAGATGCCTTTGGGGTGCTGGGTCCCTGTTGGTGCTGGCCAATAGCAGGCAAACTCTCTGGACGGCGGCTGTTCTGCTTTTGCCCCCTGCTCACTCTTTGGCTTCGCTGTTGTCTCGGTCTCACCACTGCCTCTTCCTCTGAACTATTTAAGTCAGCGGCATGACCTTCAGTCCATGTGGGGTCTAAGACCTCATCATCCTCTGCATCGTCTTCCACCCAGTCTTCCTCCCTGACCTCCTCCTGTTCAGTCTGCACACTGCAATAAGACGCGGCAGTGGGCACCTGTGTTTCGTCATCATCAGACACTCGGTCACTCTGCTGTGGTGGTATTCCCATGTCCTCATCATCTGGATACATAAGTGGTTGTGCGTCAGTGCATGGAATGTCTTCCACCGCTGGGGAAGGGATAGGTGGACGCCCTGGAAAACCGTGGGAGCAGAGTCTTCAAACAGAAGAAGAGACTGCTGCATAACTTGAGGCTCAGCCAGTTTCCCTGATATGCATGGGGGTGATGTGACAGACTGATGGGCTTGGTTTTCAGGTGCCACCTGTGCGCTTTCCGCAGAAGACTGGGCGGAAGACAATGTGGTGAATGTGCTGGAAGCACTGTCGGCCACCCAATCGACTAATGCCTGTACCTGCTCAGGCCTTACCATCCTCATAACGGCATTGGGCCCCACCAAATATCGCTGTAAATTCTGCCGGATACTTGAGGGAGTTGTTTCACTACTTTGTGCGCCTGAGGCCGAACGGCCACGTCCTCTGCCAGCAACAGAGGCTCCACGGACACCACCACGACCGTGTCCTCGTCCCTTAATAGAATGTTTCCTCATTGTTGCGATTCAACTCGCACCACAATAAAATATATTATTTTTTAGCCCCAAAATTCCCACACTGGAAGATATAATTCCTTTTTCCGGTATTAATTACAAGAACACTGCTGCTAATTGGACACCAGAATTTTTATAATGCTAGTTTTGGTACATAGTTTCCCACACGGGGAGATATAATTCCTTTTTAGAGGAGTGAAAACGTGAGGCCTAGTTTTTCTGGTCTAACAAACACCAGATTGATTAAATTGGCCTTTTTTTCAGCAAAATTACAACACTGGACAATAATGCCTTTTGGCGGTATTATTTACAAGAATACTGCTGCAAAGTGGACACCAGAATTTTTAATATGCTAGTTTTGGTACATAGATTCCCACACGGGGAGATATAATTCCTTTTTCTGGTATTAATTACAAGAACACTGCTGCTTATTGGACACCAGAATTTTTATAATGCTAGTTTTGGTACATAGGTTCCCACACGGGGAGATATAATTCCTTTTTAGAGGAGTGAAAACGTGAGGCCTAGTTTTTCTGGTCTAACAAACACCAGATTGATTAAATTGGCCTTTTTTTCAGCAAAATTACAACACTGGACAATAATGCCTTTTGGCGGTATTATTTACAAGAATACTGCTGCAAATAGGACATCTGAAGTTTTAAAATGCGAGTTTGGGTACATAGATTCCCACACGGGAAGATATCATTCCTTTTTACAGGAGTAAAAACGTGAGGCCTAGTTTTTCTGGTCTAACAAACACCAGATTGATTAAATTGGCCTTTTTTTCAGCAAAATTACAACACTGGACAATAATGCCTTTGGCGGTATTATTTAAAAGAAAACTGCTGCAAAGTGGACACCAGAATTTTTAATATGCTAGTTTTGGTACATAGATTCACACACGGGGAGATATAATTCCTTTTTCTGGTATTAATTACAAGAACACTGCTGCTTATTGGACACCAGAATTTTTATAATGCTAGTTTTGGTACATAGGTTCCCACATGGGGAGATATAATTCCTTTTTAGAGGAGTGAAAACGTGAGGCCTAGTTTTTCTGGTCTAACAAACACCAGATTGATTAAATTGGCCTTTTTTTCACCAAAATTACAACACTGGACAATAATGCCTTTTGGCGGTATTAATTACAAGTACACTGCTGCTAATTGGACACCAGATTTTTTATAATGCTAGTTTTGGTACATAGAATCCCACACGGGGAGATATAATTCCTTTTTAGAGGAGTGAAAATGTGAGGCCTAGTTTTTCTGGTCTAACAAACACCAGATTGATTAAATTGGCCTTTTTTTCACCAAAATTACAACACTGGACAATAATGCCTTTTGGCGGTATTATTTACAAGAATACTGCTGCAAATAGGACATCTGAAGTTTTAAAATGCTAGTTTGGGTACATAGAATCCCACACGGGGAGATATAATTCCTTTTTACAGGAGTAAAAACGTGAGGCCTAGTGTTTCTGGTCTAACAAACACCAGATTGATTAAATTGGCCTTTTTTTCACCAAAATTACAACACTGGACAATAATGCCTTTTGGCGGTATTATTTACAAGAAAACTGCTGCAAAGTGGACACCAGAATTTTTAATATGCTAGTTTTGGTACATAGATTCCCTCACGGGGAGATATAATTCCTTTTTCCGGTATTAATTACAAGAACACTGCTGCTAATTGGACACCAGAATTTTTATAATGCTAGTTTTGGTACATAGATTCCCACACGGGGAGATATAATTCCTTTTTAGAGGAGTGAAAACGTGAGGCCTAGTTTTTCTGGTCTAACAAACACCAGATTGATTAAATTGGCCTTTTTTTCAGCAAAATTACAACACTGGACAATAATGCCTTTTGGCAGTATTAATTACAAGAACACTGCTGCTAATTGGACACCAGATTTTTTATAATGCTAGTTTTGGTACATAGATTCCCACACGGGGAGATAAAATTCCGTTTTAGAGGAGTGAAAACGTGAGGCCTAGTTTTTCTGGTCTAACAAACACCAGATTGATTAAATTGGCCTTTTTTTCACCAAAATTAAAACACTGGACAATAATGCCTTTTGGCGGTATTAATTACAAGAACACTGCTGCTAATTGGACACCAGATTTTTTATAATGCTAGTTTTGGTACATAGATTCCCACACGGGGAGATAAAATTCAGTTTTAGAGGAGTGAAAACGTGAGGCCTAGTTTTTCTGGTCTAACAAACACCAGATTGATTAAATTGGCCTTTTTTTCACCAAAATTAAAACACTGGACAATAATGCCTTTTGGCGGTATTAATTACAAGAACACTGCTGCTAATTGGACACCAGATTTTTTATAATGCTAGTTTTGGTACATAGATCCCCACACGGGTAAATATAATTCCTTTTTAGAGGAGTGAAAACGTGAGGCCTAGTTTTTCTGGTCTAAGAAACACCAGATTGATTAAATTGGCCTTTTTTTCACCAAAATTACAACACTGGACGATATAATGCCTTTTGGCGGTATTAATTACAAGAGGACTGCTGGTATTTCAGAACACCGGAATTGTTAAAATGCTAGTTTTGCTAGATAAATTTCCCATACTGGGAGAAATATTGCCTAAGCCTTTTTACAGTATTAATTACAACAGGAGTGCTTCTTCTGGTCTAACACCAGAATAATTTTATTATTACGGTGAAAGCTTTTTCTAATTTATATTTCTGGCACATAAAAAAAAAAAATATTTCTGGCTGACAGTATTGGACAAAGTAGTGGCACTGGCTAGCCTAGCTGGAACAGCACATTCATGGGATTTGCTATCCAAGTGGGTTACTTTCAGTTTCACCACTGATAAATTAAATATCTTTGCAGTTAGTATGGGTGACACAAGCACAGCCAAACCCCTGATGTAGTATATCTATGAAAAAATCGACTATTACATGAGATTAATGGACGTTGTGGCTGCTTTTGCTGTAGCACCACAAGTCCCAAAATGGCCGCCGCCTATCAGCCCAGTAACATGTGCCAGAAAACAGTCTGCCCAGCCAGAAAAAAAATAGACTTTGACTGAGCAGCTGAATCGCTGTTGTTCTGATTCACAGGTGTAGATTTTTAACTTCTTTGGAGCTTTGGTTTACACTCTGTGGCAGCAAGTGCTGGCGCACCACAAGTCCCAAAATGGCCACCGCCGGTCAGCCCAGTTACATGTGCCAGTAAAAATCGCTCTGGCAAGTCTCAACAAAATAGTGACTTTCAGTGAACAGCTCAGCTGAGTTGTTCTGATGCACAGGTGTAGAAAGGTAGATCATTCAATCACTTCTTTATCCCTGCCTATCTCGCCCTCACAGAAGCTGCATCCTCTCCCTACACAAGTCAGAGCAGTGTGACGTGCGGCGCTACGTGACTCCAGCTTAAATAGAGGCTGGGTCACATGCTGCACTTGGCCAATCACAGCCATGCCATTAGTAGGCATGGCTGTGATGGGCTCTTAGGGCAAGAAGTAAAACGCTAGCTGATTGGCTGCTGTGCAGCCCTTCAGAAAGCGTGAAGTAATCGACGAACAGCGGACCCAAACCCGAACTTTTTGGAAAATGTCCGGGTTCGGGTCCGTGTCACGGACACCCCAAAATTCGGTACGGACCCGAACGATTTTCGAACTGTTCGCTCAACACTAGAAATGAATTAAAATAAAATAAAATAAATAAAATTTAACCAATATCAATTGGAGAGAAGTCCCACTGAAAGTAATCATGCGTCATATCACCCAGCACTGGAGAAGGCCACTTTCAGTTATTTCAGCCCAGCACGCAGACCGAGGATACAGGTCCCACATCAAGGAATCATGCGTCATATCACCCACCACTGGAGAAGGCCACTCAGTTATTTCGGCCCCAGCACCCAGACAGAGGACAGATGTCCCACAGGAAGGAATCATGCGTCATATCAACCACCACCAGAGAAGGCCATTCTCAGTTATTTCGGCCCAGCACCCAAACAGAGAAGAGAGGTCCCACAGCAAGGAATCATGTGTCATATCACCCACCACCGGAGAAGGCCACTTTCAGTTATTTCGGCACAGCACCCAGACAGAGGAGAGAGGTCCCACAGCAAGGAATCATGCGTCATATCAACCACCACCGGAGAAGGCCACTGTCAGTTATTTTGGCCCCAGCACCCAGACAGAGGAGAGGTTCATTCAACTTTGGGTTGCACCGCAAGATCATGGTAAAGTTAAAAAAAAGAGGATTCAATAAAGAAGTGCCCCGGAGTACAAGAATACATGGTTGAGGGGGAGGCAGTTATAAATGTCTATTCTGCACAAGGGAGGCACAGGTCCTGTGGGATCCATGCTTGGTTTATTTTTATGAACGTCAGCTTGTCCACGTTGGCTGTGGACAGACGGCAGTGTTTGTCAGTAATGACGCCCCCTGCCGTGCTGAATACACGTTCAGACAAAACGCTGGCCGACGGGCAGGTCAGCACCTCCAAGGCATAAAATGCTAACTCTGGACACGTGGACAATTTGGAGACCCAGAAGTTGAATAGGGCCGAACCATCAGTAAGTACGTGGAGGGTTGTGCAGACGTACTGTTCAACCATGTTAGTGAAATGCTGCCTCCTGCTAACACGTTCCGTATCAGGTGGTGGTGCAGTTAGCTGTGGCGTGGAGAGAAAACTTTTCCACATTTCTGCCATGCTAACCCTGCCCTCAGAGGAGCTGGCAGTGACACAGCTGCGTTGGCGACCTCTTGCTCCTCCTCTGCCTTCACCTTGGGCTTCCACCTGTTCCCCTGTGACATTTGGGAATGCTCTCAGGAGCGCCTCTATCAGCGTGCGCTTGTTCTCGCGCATCTTCCTATCACGCTCCAGTGCAGGAAGTAAGGTGGGCACATCGTCTTTGTACCGGGGATCCAGCAGGTTGGCAACCCAGCAGTCCGCACAAATTAAAATGTGGGTAACTCTGCTGTCGTTGCGCAGGCACTGCAGCATGTAGTCGCTCATGTGTGCCAGGCTTCCCAGAGGTAAGGACAAGCTGTCCTCTGTGGGAGGCGTATCGTCATCGTCCTCCGTATCCCCCCAGCCACGCACTAGTGATGGGCCTGTGCTGTGTCGGGTGCCACCCCGCTGTGAACCTGCTTCATCCTCATCCTCCTCCACCTCCTCCTCATCCTCCTCGTCCTCCAGTAGTGGGCCTTGGCTGGCCACATTTGTACCTGGCCTCTGCTGTTGCAAAAAACCTCCCTCTGAGCCACTTCTAACAGAATGGCCTGAAAGTGCTAAAAATGACCCTCATCCTCCTCCTCCTCCTCCTCCTCCTCCTCCTGGGCCACCTCCTCTTCCGTCATCGCCCTAAGCGTTTTCTCAAGGAGACATAGAAGTGGTATTGTAACGCTGATAACGGTGTCATCGCCACTGGCCATGTTGGTGGAGTACTCAAAACAGCGCAACAGGGCACACAGGTCTCGCATGGAGGCCCAATCATTGGTGGTGAAGTGGTGCTGTTCCGCAGTGCGACTGACGCGTGCGTGCTGCAGCTGAATCTCCACTATGGCCTGCTGCTGCTCGCACAGTCTCCCCAGCATGTGCAAGGTGGAGTTCCACCTGGTGGGCACGTTGCATATGAGGCGGTGAGCGGGAAGGCCGAAGTTCCGCTGTAGCACAGAGAGGCGAGCAGCGGCAGGATGTGAAGGCCGGAAGCGCGCACAGACGGTCCGCACTTTATGCAGCAGCTCTGACATGTCTGGGTAGTTGTGAATGAATTTCTGCACCAACAAATTCAGCACATGCGCCAGGCAAGGGATGTGCGTCAAACTGGCAAGTCCCAGAGCTGCGATGTGATTTCGCCCATTATTGCACACCACCAGGCCGGGCTTGAGGCCCACCGGCAGAAACCACTCGTCAGTCTGTTGTTCAATACCCCGCTACAACTCTTGCGCGGTGTTGGGGCCTGTCCCCCATACATATGAGTTTCAGAATGGCCTGCTGACGTTTACCCCGGGCTGTGCTGAAGTTGGTGGTGAAGGTGTGTGGCTGAGCTGGTGGAAGCAGAGGAGGAGGAAGCCGAGTAGGAGGAGGAGGCTATAGGAGGCAAAGAATGATGCCCTGCGATCCTTGGCGGCGGAAGGACGTGCGTCAAGGAACTCTCCGCCTGCGGCCCAGCCGCCACTACATTTACCCAGTGTGCAGTTAGGGAGATATAGCATCCATGGCCGTGCTTACTGGTCCACGTATCTGTGGTTAGGTGGACCTTGCCACAGATGGCGTTGTGCAGTGCACACTTGATTTTAACGGATACTTGGTTGTGCAGGGAAGGCACGGCTCTCTTGGAGAAGTAGTGGCGGCTGGGAACAACATACTGTGGGACAGCCATGGACATCAGCTGTTTGAAGCTGTCTGTGTCCACCAGCCTGAATGACAGCATTTCAAAGGCCAGTAGTTTAGAAATGCTGGCATGCAGGCCCAAGGCTTGAGGGTGTCTAGGTGGGAATTTACGCTTTCTCTCCAAGGTTTGTGAGATGAAGAGCTGAACGCTGCTGTGTGACATGGTGGAGATGCTTGGTGACGCAGGTGGTGGTGTCGGTGGCACATCCTCTGTTTGGTGGGCGGCAGGTGCCAACGTTCCTCCCGAGGCGGAGGAAGAGGCCAAAGCAGCAGCAGAAGAGGGAGCAGGGGGAGCCTGAGTGAGTTCCTTGTGTTTAAGGTGTTTACTCCACTGTAGTTCATGCTTTGCATGTAGATGCCTGGTCATGCAGGTTGTGCTAAGGTTCAGAACGTTAATGCCTCGCTTCAGGATCTGATGGCACAGCGTGCAAACCACTCGGATCTTGTCGTCAGCACATTGTTTAAAGAAGTGCCATGCCAGGGAACCCCTTGAAGCTGCCTTTGGGGTGCTCGGTCCCTGGTGGCCGTGACCAGTAGCAGGCGAACTCTCTTGGCGGCGGCTGGTCTGCTTTTGCCCCCTGCTCCCTCTTTTGCTACGCTGTTGGCTCGGTCTCACCACTGCCTCTTCCTCTGAACTATGAAAGTCTGTGGCACGACCTTCATTCCATGTGGGGTAGGACCTCATCGTCCCCTGCATCGTCTTCCACACAGTCTACCTCCCTGACCTCCTGTTCGGTCTGCACACTGCAGAAAGACGCAGCAGTTGTCACCTGTGTTTCGTCATCATCAGAGACGTGCGGACTCCGATGAGGTGGTATTCCCATGTCCTCATCATCAGGAAACATCAGTGGTTGTGCATCAGTGCATTCTATGTCTTCCACCACTGGGGAAGGGCTAGGTGGATTCCCTTGTGAAACCCTGCCAGCAGAGTCTTCAAACAGCATAAGAGACTGCAGCATAACTTGAGGCTCAGACAGTTTCCCTGATATACATGGGGTTGATGTGACAGACTGATGGGCTTGGTTTTCAGGTGCCACCTGTGCGCTTTCTGCAGAAGATTGGGTGGGAGATAATGTTGTGAACGTGCTGGATCCACTGTCGGCCATCCAATTGACTAGCGCCTGTACCTGCTCAGGCCTTACTATCCTTAGAACGGCATTTGGCCCCACCAAATATCGCTGTAAATTCTGGCGGGTACTGGAACCTAAGGTAGTTGGTTCACTAGGACGTGTGGCTGTGGCAGAATGGCCACGTCCTCTCCCAGCACCAGAGGGTACACTAACACCACCACGACCGCGTCCGCGTCCCTTACTAGATGTTTTCCTCATTGTTACCGTTCACCAAGCACCAGAATAAGAAAAAAAATATTTGGCCCAATGTATTGATTTTAAATTCAGGCCTTTTTTTACAGGCACCTAACACTATCTGCCGATTTATTTATGTAGCATATTACACTAATCCAGGCACAGCAGTAACCACTGATTTAGGGGAATATCTCTTTTAGTGCTAGTATTTAGGCCCTGGATAAAAGATATCCTTTTATGGACAGATTTACAATTGGCCTGCAACAGCTCGAACACCAGATTCAGGGTATTGCTATTTTGGCAATTGAATTTCACCCCAGAACAAAATATATCCTTTGCAGGACACTATGAAACTTGGCCAGCCAGAGCTGAAACCACTGATTTATGGTATTGCTATTTTGGCAATTGAATTTCACCCCAGAACAAAATATACCCTTTTACGGACAGATTAACACTTGGCCTGCAACAGCTGGGACACCAGATTCAGGGTATTGCTATTTTGGCAATTGAATTTCACCCCAGAACAAAATATATGTTTTAGCGGACACTATTATACTTTGCCAGCCAGAGCTGAAACCACTGATTTGTGGTATTGCTATTTTGGCAATTAAATTTCAACCCAGAACAAAATATACCCTTTTACGGACAGATTAACACTTGGCCTGCAACAGCTGGGACACCAGATTCAGGGTATTGCTATTTTGGCAATTGAATTTCACCCCAGAACAAAATATATGTTTTGGCGGACACTATTATACTTTCTCAGCCAGAGCTGAAACCACTGATTTATGGTATTGCTATTTTGGCAATTGAATTTCACCCCAGAACAAAATATACCCTTTTACGGACAGATTAACACTTGGCCTGCAACAGCTGGTACACCAGATTCAGGGTATTGCTATTTTGGCATTGAATTTCACCCCAGAACAAAATATATGTTTTGGCGGACACTATTATACTTTGCCAGCCACAGCTGAAACCACTGATTTATGGTATTGCTATTTTGGCAATTGAATTTCACCCCAGAACAAAATATACCCTGTTACAGACAGATTTAAACTAGGCCTGCAACAGCTGGTACACCAGATTCAGGGTATTGCTATTTTGGCAATTGAATTTCACCCCAGAACAAAATATATAATTTGCAGGACACTATGAAACTTGGCCAGCCAGAGCTGAAACCAATGATTTATGGTATTGCTGTTTTGGCAATTGAATTTCACCCCAGAAAAAAATATTTAATTTGCAGGACACTATGAAGCTTGGCCAGCCAGAGCTGAAACCACTGATTTATGGTATTGCTGTTTTGGCAATTGAATTTCACCCCAGAAAAAAAAATATAATTTGCAGTACACTATTAAACTTGGCCAGCCACAGCTGAAACAACTGTTTTTTTCTATTGCTGTTTTGGCAATTGAATTTCACCCCACAACAAAATATATGTTTTTGCGGACACTATGAAACTTGGCCAGCCACAGCTGAAACCACTGATTTATGGTATTGCTATTTTGGCAATTGAATTTCACCCCAGAACAAAAAATACCCTGTTACTGACAGATTTAAACTAGGCCTGCAACAGCTGGACCACCAGATTCAGGGTATTGCTATTTTACTAATTGAATTTCACCCCAGAACAAAATATACCCTTTTACGGACAGATTAACACTTGGCCTGCAACAGCTGGGACACCAGATTCAGGGTATTGCTATTTTGGCAATTGAATTTCACCCCAGAACAAAATATATGTTTTGGCGGACACTATTTTACTTTGCCAGCCACAGCTGAAACCACTGATTTATGGTATTGCTATTTTGGCAATTGAATTTCACCCCAGAACAAAATATACCCTCTTGCGGACAGATTTAAACTAGACCTGCAACAGCTGGAACACCAGATTCAGGGTATTGCTATTTTGGCAATTGAATTTCACACCAGAACAAAATATATGTTTTTGCGGACACTATGAAACTTGGCCACTCACAGCTGAAACCACTGATTTATGGTATTGCTATTTTGGCAATTGAATTTCACCCCAGAACAAAAAAAATAATTTGTAGGACACTATGAAACTTGGCCAGCCACAGCTGAAACCACTGATTTATGGTATTGCTATTTTGGCAATTGAATTTCACCACAGAAAATAATCTATCCTTTGCCAGACAGCAGACAGTATTATACTTGGCTAGCCAAAGCTGGAACACCAGATTTAGGGGATTGGTATTTGGGCAATTGTATTTAACCCCTTAAAAAAATATAGAAATTGCTATCCTGAGTTTCTAGGGGTGACAATTAGCACAGCCAAGCCCCTGATATAGGATATAGCAAAAAAAAAAAAAAAACTAGTATTGATGGATTGATCGACTTGTTGGCAGCTTGTTCTGGTGCACCACAAGTCACAAAATGGCCACCGATCACCCCAGAAAATAAGTGACAGAAAAACGCTCTGTGCAGCCTAAAAGCCAGTGATCAAGTAACTAGTAGAAGTTCAATCATTCACAGCTGTAGATCGATCCGTTCATTAGGTGCTGTTGCTGACTTTTCCCTGCCTAATCTCGCCCTCACAGAAGCTGCGCCCTCTCCCTACACTAATCAGAGCAGTGTGACGTGCGGCGCTATGTGACTCCAGCTTAAATAGAGGCTGGGTCACATGCTGCACTTGGCCAATCACAGCCATGCCATTAGTAGGCATGCCTGTGATGGGCTCTTAGGGCAAGAAGCAAAACGCTAGCTGATTGGCTGCTGTGCAGCCCTTCAGAAAGCGGGAAGTAATCGACGAACAATGAACCCGAACCCGAACTTTTTTTAAAATGTTCGGGTCCGGGTCCGTGTCCCGAACACCCCAAAATTCGGTACGAACCCGAACTATGCTCGAACTGTTCGCTCAACACTATTCAAGATCAGAAACAACATGGCTGCTTTCTTACAAAAATAGCACCGCACCTGTCAACAGGTTGTGTGCAGAATTGAAGCTCAGTCCCCGAAAAGTCTTTGGATTCCAGTAATTAAAACAATTCTGCATCACTCACTAACTAATCTTTGTGATACCTCAGGCTACTGCACCTCAGGAAGCTTTCCAAATGTGAAATGTTGAAGAAATCAAAATGAAAAGATTGAGATATAGTGCATGAGGTAATATGTTCCACTTTTATCTTGTTGGTTCATAATGCATTTTAAATCACAATACTTCAAACTTCAGTTCACAACTATTAATCTAACGTACTTTGACACACTATATTACCAGGCCCTATTATTCCCCATAGTAGTAATATGACATACAGTAAACACAATCTATCTCCTCCTTCTCCTCTCCTCCCCTCTGCTCCTGCTCCTCCTATTTAACTCCAGACACTGGCCTGCTATGTTATATATACTACAGGATTGTATCAGCTGTATCATTGACCTGACGAAGAAAGTACGTTAATATGCCTCTAAAACACATTGTTTTATTACTAAAATAAAAAAATTCTACCAGTTCATCAAGCCTGTTGTCTACTGCTCCACATACAGTGCCATTATAAAGACCTCCTCCTTTCTATTCTAACCTCTTCTATAAAAAAAAAAACATGTGCTCAAGATTCAATTTTGCTTTGTGTGATCATTTAACTCATTCCTGCATCACAATGTACCGTAACTGCATTTTGTGGTGAGGCCTAATGTCCAGTAGTTCAATATAGTTTGTTTGGTTCTCAATTGTCTCCTGTCTGCCACAATCATTTATATCTGTTTTCGAAGAGCAGCCAGGAAAGGCTATTGTGTGTAGCTTTCTAATCTCTTAGCCTTGAAGTCCAGAGTGTTAATTTTTGCATGGAGAGGGAATTTTTTTTATCTTCCAAGTTGGTTATTCTTTTATTTCATGCACTGGGCCTCTCTCTCCATCAGTGTTTCAAAATCTACAGAAAGAAGGTCAAAGTTGGGTAGAATGTCCTCAGTTTTTTCCATCAGGATCATAGAGCCTTCTTTCATGGCGTTTAATCAGCTTTGATAAGTTTATAAACTAGATAACTGGAAACCAGTGGAAAAGAAAAGACGATTCTGGAGCCTGTTGTCCATGTGCACCATTTCCACTGGCAGCCTTTCTACAATTTTGTCTTGCTTACCAATAATTTCTAAAAATTACAGACAATTCCTTAAAAATACACATTTACATAGATGTACTCAACAGCTTGGCATCAAATCAAGTGACATAATAGTACGAATACATATAATATGACAAATCCTTGAGGCAATATCATATCAAAGTAATAAAGAATTCAGCCACTGGCGGTCTTATAAAACTAAAAATACCATATTCCCCCTGAGTAGCCATAAACCACCATAAACAACCTCTACTGAGCACATGAAATTTCACGATCATCCACTTACACAACATATCTGAGCCACTTCACCATCAAACCTGTGCTAGCAATTGCAACCAAAATCCATCTTTCCATAGGATATCACCATGCCTTTAAGTCCTTTTATGCAAGACCATGTTAATTTTGCATTTTTTTTCCTGTGAAGCCTATGGCAATGCTGCATTATACAGTTATTTAAATTGTCAATACACATTCAATGACAGCGGGAATTGGACAAAAGATCTTACTGGGAATGTTCTTTCAAAGAAAGATTTTTCATCCACAAACAAACTTTCTTTGAATAAAAGATCTTTTATACAACTATTGGACGAAAATTTTAAACATGGCCAACTTCTTTTCAGATGACTTGAAATAGTAACTTGAAATCAGGCTAGTAAACTGATAATTTGTTGTTATATTCGACTTGAGAAATTATTATTTTTGTTGAAATCATCAATGTTGATCAACTTTAAACTTATGTTTATGGGTACCTTATGAATAAAAACATTGTTGGCCTGGTCTGTCAATCACTGGTGGGGGAGGCTCCCACCATCATGAGTAAGGATGGGTTCACATCACGTTTTATGCCCCTGTTTACAATGGAACTCTATGGTAAACTGATGCCACTGTATGGTATCAGTCTGAGGCATCCGTTTAACGTATATGGATACATTAAAAGGATAGTAAAAACGTGATGTGAACCCATCCTTAGAAAGATTACATAATGTATCGATGAGTATTTATATTAGTGTTGAGCTAATCCAAGTTAACGAATTGGACTTTTATCCGAACTTCAGGAAAAATTTGAGTCGCTTTAAAGCTGAATTTCCTTGTGCTTCTTGGTAAGTAGTGTTAAGGAAGCATGCTCGGCCGAACACCAGTTCGGCTCAAACATCTCTATGCTAAGCACATGGCGGTATTCAAGCGAATACCGCATGTGCTCGAGCGCAATGCTCGAGGCTCCTCCCCGCACGTTTCTTGGCTGCTACGCAGTCAAGAAACGTGCAATTAAGTACTTCCCTCCCTGTAATGCCATAGCCATGTTAATTATTAGCATTGCAGTGATTGGTTGGCCGGAAAACACGTCATCGGGTGCTATATAGTACCCGACGGCGCGTGTTCGAGTCAGTCTAAATCAGGAAGAGCTGTGCATAGAAAGGAACAGTCAGTGTAGGGAGTGATATTGGACTATTTTTATTAGAAAAACTTTTCAGAGACCCAAAAGTCCTTTTGAGAACTATTGTGTATGGCAGCAGCAATATATATTTGTAGCCAACCTGCGCTAAAATGACCGAAAAGACCGAAACAGACCGAAAAGTCCTTTTAAGGACTATTATGTGTGGCAGCAATATCTATTTTTAGCACATCGTGCGCTAAATAGCTTGCAATAGTTAGGCCACTGCAGACAGCAACATTAGCTGCGCTACATCTCTAGTGCAAAGTGTGCGCATCCCCAAAATATCTGTGACATCTTGTGTACTTTTTCCGTAGACCGTGCCTGCTGTAGACAGTGACATTAGCTGCACAACATCTCCAGTGTAAAGTGTGCGCATCCAAAAAATATCTGTGACATTCAGTGTACTTTTTCCCTAGACGGTGTCCGCTGCGAATAGTGACATTAGCTGTGCAACATCTCCTGTGTAAAGTGTGCGTATCCAAAAAATATCTGTGACATCCAGTGTACTTTTTCCGTAGATGCTGCAGACAGTGATATTACCGGTGGTACCTCTCTTGTATAACGTTTCCTCATCCCAAATACCTGTGACATTCCCTGTAATTTTTTATTAGCCGCTGGTGATAGCATTGATATTATCTGCGGGATATCTCCTGTGTGACGTTTACACATCCCAAATACGTTTTTAAATTTTTTGGTGCTGTCAGAGTAATCTTGTTAGTCAGGTAGAAATTAATTAATTAAATTGGCCCAATTAATCACAGACATAAAACCAGATTATGACTGGAGAGGTCTCCCTCCCAAAGTACTTTATTATATACCCCCGTCTTAGCCTTGGGAGCACAAGGAGCATACGGATGTACATGACATTTTCAAGGGATACAGTTGGATAATACAGATTACACAATCCCTCGTGATACACAGTGTGGCAATACAAACAGTTATATAACTAGGTTATAAATCAACCTGACAAAATATGAAGCTAAAGACCACGTTCCCAAGAAAGACTTGGACATATATGCTAACCATCTGTGTTTGTTTTTAACAACATTTCCTAGAATTGGGGACAACATTGTAAGGCAATGTGTATATAATAAGAAGTGACTGATCACTCTCACAGTGCATACACTTCCAAATCCTATGCTACTCTTCGCTACTGTACGTGTGACAAACTTTCAAGCATTTATAACATTTAATATGAAGAATGTGAGAAGTAAGGGACGGGGAAGTGGCCGTGATGCTGATGGTGCACGCAGAGTCCGTGGCCCTGGGTGCATTGAAACTGTGCCTGCTGCCAGAGCACAAGAAAAACAATCATCCACGATACCTCATGTCCCAGTTTGCAGGGCGGCGCAGGACACCACTCTTGAAGTCAGATCAGTGCAACTAGGTGGTCGGTTGGATTGCAGCAGATAATGCTTTCAGTCGGTTAAGCACCACCCTTTCTTCCACCAAGTCCAGTCTCAGTAGCCAAGACCCTCGCATATCATGTTTTACACGGTGAGCTCACCTACAGGCTCTCAACTACAACCTTTTAGAGGGTCAGCTCACTTGCAGGACCCCACCTACAATCTTTTACAGGGTTAGCTCACCTTCATGCCCTCACATATAATGTATTACAGGGTCAGCTCACCTGCAAGCCCTCACATATAATGTTTTACAGGGTCAGCTCACCTGCAGGCCCTCACCTACAACCTTTTAGAGGGTCAGCTCACCAGCAGGCCCTCACCTACTATCTTTTAGAGGGTCAGCTCACCTGCAGGCCCATGCATTTAAATTTTTTACAGGTTCAGCTCACCTGTAGGCTCTCACCTACAATTTTTTTACAGGGTCAGCTCACAAGCAGGCCCTCACCTACAATATTTTACAGGATCAGCTCACCTCCAGGCCCTCGCATATAATGTTTTACAGGGTCAGCTCACCTGCAGGCCCTCACCTACAATCTTTTACAAGGTCAGCTCAACTACAGCGCTGACGCCCACATACTGTGGCGGGGCATGGGGGTGCATAGTTCCCTGCCTTGCCATCGATCACCGCCATAGACTTCAGGCCTAGTAGGTCTGAGGCCTATGCGGTAGTAAATTCCTGACGCAGGCTTGCGTGATGATGTCATCCTGCGAGCCTGTGCCGCAGCACAGTATAGTGTGCGCACCTGCCATCACACGCCTGGCCATAGGTGAGTATTTAGCTTTTTTTTTTTATGTGCCAACTCTGGGGGACATGGGGAGACAGTACATCAGGGGGAAATTGCAGTATGGGGGCAAATTACTATGTGGGGGCAAATTATTATGGGAGGGATTACTATGTGGGGGCAAATTATTATGGAAGGGATTACTATGTGGGGGCAAATTATTTTGGGAGGGATTACTATGTGGGGGCAAATTATTATATGGGGCAATGTGGGGGAAACTACTGAGTTGGGGAAGTGTGTGGGAAATTACTGTTGGGGGGGCAGTGTGGGGGAAATTAATGTATTGGGGCAATGTGGGGCAAATTACTATATGGGGTCAGTGTGGAGGAAATTACTGTGGGGGCAGTGTGGGGGAAATAACTGTATGGGGCAATGTGGGGGAAAGTATTGTATGGGGCAGTTTGGGGTAAATTACTGTATGGGGCAATGTGGGGGAAATTACTGTATGGGGGAAATTTGGGGGAAAGTACTGTATGGCGGCAGTGTGGGGGAAATTACTGTGTGGGGGCAAATTACTATATAAGGGCAGTGTGGGTGAAACTACTGTGTGGGGACAGTGTGGGGGAAATTACTGTATGGAGGCAATGTGGGGGAAACTACTGTATGGAGGCAATGTGGGGGAAGTGTGGGGAAACTACTGTGTGTGGAAAATCATTTTGTGAGGCAAATTACTATAAGGGGGGAAGTATGGGGGAAATTACTGTATGGAGGCAGTGTGGGGAAAACTACTGTATGGGGGCAGTGTGGGGGAAATTACTGTGTGAGTGGAATTACCATGTGTGGGAAATTACTGTGTGGGGGCAGTGTAGGGGAAATTAGTGTGTGGGGGAAATTACTGTGTGGGTGAAATTACTATGTGGGGGGAAATACTGCGTGTGGGCAGTATGGGGGAAACTACTGTGTGAGTGAAATTACTATTTGGGGGAAATAATTGTGTGGTGGCAGTATGGGGGAAATTACTGTATGGGGCAGTGTGGGGGAAATCACTGTATGGGGGCAGGGTGGGGGAAACTACTGTATGGGGGCGGTGTGGGGGAAATTACTGTATGGGGCAGTGTGGGGAAACTACGATATGGGGGCAGTGTGGGGAAAGCTGCTGTATGGGGGTAGTGTGGGGGAAACTACGATATGGGAGCAGTGTGGGGAAAGCTACCGTATGGGGGCATTGTGGGGAAAACTGCTGTATGGGGGCAGTGTGGGAGTAACTACTGTATGGGGGAAGTGTGGGGGAAACTACTGTATGGGGGCAGTGTGGGAGAAATTACTGTGTGGGGCAAATTACTATATGGGGGCAGTGTGGGGGAAATGCCTTTGGTTTTCTGCTGTATTCCAATTGAATTTTAGTGAAATTTAAAAAATAACATAAAAAGTCTCATATGTGTTTGGTCGGCTTAAGTCCAACAATATATTTAGCCCATCTATGACTCCTTAACATGTTCGTGTTTGAAAAATTAACTAATGATTTACAGAATTACTTTTATCTTACAATGTAACTCATAATGCTTTTAGTCAATGTTCAATAAGGCTTTTATTACTAAAATATATACTAAAATGTTATATGCATAACAGCTAAAATTATAACAACATAGCTTCTTATTACATTAATATATCAAACAATATAATCTTAGCTTAATTATGCCCTTTGAGAATAGAGAAAACTGAATGCAGACTTCAATTTACAGCTGTTTGGTGGGGAGATCCTGAAATATTATATATGAAAAAAAAAATATTATTTATTGTGACCAGCACTCAGTGTATATTCATGATGGAAAATCTGTATATTCACAAATGAGGGCTATTCATCTGCTGAAAACTGCATTCTTCAGCTGTCCAGAGCTGCATCAGTCGCACTCCTTCAGCCTTTGTGTTCATCTCGAAGCCTCTTCACCCAAATTGTTCATCATCTTGATAGTGGAGTTTAATCTTACTCTAGTGCAGCTATAGTCAGCCTATCAAAAGTGTAGAAAGATACAAGAGAGAAGGCACAAATAAAAGAGAGACGTAATGGCCAGTACACACATGAGGATAATTTGTACTTTCTCAATAATAAAAAAAGAGGACAGGCTAATTACTGGCTTAACTAGGGCAGCCTGTGGATCTTCATGTCAAAAGGATAGGAGTAATTATTTGCCATCAAAGAACATTCAGATTGAGGCACAAAAGCAGACCCCTTGCAAATAGATCTTACTAATATACATGCTCTGGAGCAGCATTTAATATCTTGCCTAATTCATGAGCAGTAACACAGTGACATGGAACATAACTCTGCCTAAAATGATATGTATCCCTCCACATCACAACAAAATTTCTCTACGAATGTGAATATTATGCATTGTAGATACTATATTAACAGCTTGTACAAAACTTTTTAATACAATGTATTAATTTAAATTGCATTTATTTATGTATTTATTTTTAATGGAAACCTACATTTAATAACAATGCTACACTTAACCGCTTCAGGACCCTGCCATTTTTCACCTTAAGGACTAATCCGTTTTTTGGAAATTTGAGATGTGTCACTTTGTGTGGAAATAACTTTGGAAAGCTTTTACTTATCCAAGTCATTCTGAGATTGTTTTCTAGTGACACATTGTACTTCATGATAGTGGTAAATTTCAGTCAATGTTTTTCATTTTTATTTAAAAAAATACCAAATTTACAAAAAATTTGAAACATTCGCAACTTTCCAAATTTCAATTTCTCTGCTTTTAAAACAGATAGTGATACCTCATATAATAGCTATTACTTTACATTTACCATATGTCTACTTTATATTTGGATCATGTTGTGAATACCATTATATTTTTGGGGGAAGTTAGAATGCTTAGAAGTTTAGAAGCAAATCTTGAAATCTTTTTAGAAAGTTGCCAAAACCGACTTTTTATGGACCAGTTCAGGTCTGAAGTCACTTTGTGAGGCTTACATAATAGAAACCATGCAAAAATGACCCCAATTTAGAAACTACACCCATCAGGGTATTCAAAACTGATTTTACTAACTTCGTTAACCCTTTAGGTGTTTCACAAGAATTAAAGGAAGATTTTTTGGCAGATTTTCCATTTTAATCCATTTTTTCCAGTAACAAAGCAAGCGTTAACAGCCAAACAAAACTCAATATTTATTACCCTGATTCCGTAGTTTATAGAAACACCCCACTTGTGATCATAAACTGCTGTATGGGCACACGACAGGGCGCAGAAGGAAAGGAACGCCATATGGTTTTTGGAGGGCAGATTTCACTGGGATAATTTTAAGTTGCCATGTCACATTTGAAGACCCCCTGATTCACCCCTAGATTAGAAACTCCAAAAAAGGTGGCAGTTTTGTTGGTACTTATTTAGGGTTGCTCTATATTACAGTTTTTGTGAGGCAAGATAAAATAATTGTTGTTTTTGCTGTGTTTTTATTTTTTGTTATTTACAACGTTCATCTGACAGGTTAGATCATGTGGTATGTAGCCTGGATATCACAGGCTTTCATAAGCCGACAAGCCCCGATGCCTTCGGCAATGTGCTGCCTTCGGCATCGTGCTGCCTTCGGCATCGGGCTGCCTTCTCTACTATTGGGTCCCGGTCACTGCAGTGCGGGGACCCGATGGGGAAGCGGAGGGCACGCGTACCCTCCACAAACCCCGTGCATGCTGTGGTCAGCTTTGACTGCAACATGCAAGGGGTTAATACGACGGCATCTGTGTTTTCACAGATGCTGGCGTATGCAGCAGGGGTCCGGCTGGTTGGGCAGGTGCAGCACCTCGACCCATCTAATCAGCCTGCCGTACATATATGGCATTGGTCCTTAATTCACGTCCACCAGTGCCATATATGTCTGGTGTGGGTCCTTAAGGGGTTAAATAGGTGAGGATGTATACAACTTTTTTAAAGGCTATGTTAATTTTTAATTTTAATTGTTGTTCCACTGCATCTAAAATGAAAAATTAAGCAACTGTGCAAACAGTCTTAATCAACAATTTCCTTCTCTTTCATGCCTAGTTCATTTGCAAATGAATGCACCTCTATAGTAAAATGCAACAAACCAGCCTATTGTGACTAATAATGCAGCTATACTTGATTCCATCTGTCCCCTACTTTACGATTACTGAATGCAAGTTATCAAGAAGTAGTGGGGAGGTGAAAGGAGGTATGATTGAATAATGTGACAACACAGAGTTTGTAGTCTTTTTCTTTGGAGAAGAGTAGGTCTGTATAAGGAGCTGTAGCCTCCAAGCAGGAGAATTTGTTTACGAATTATAAGGAAATTAGATTTGGCTGCTTCGCTGAATCTTACCCAAAAAAATTGCTTTGTGATTACTTAGTCAGAGAGCACATTTTTTGTAAGTCGGTGCAATGACAGGGAACAGCGATAGCACAGCTCCCCATCATTATATCCCTCAGATGATATGTTCATACATGATCGCGGCATCTGAGAGTAAAAACACAGTGTAAAATTTACAGTAAAAAAAAAATCATACTTACCTCCTCCATTTGTCATCTTGCTTGAAGATCAGGAGCAAAATCTTGCATGGCCCAAGATGATGTAGCTACTCTGGCCGGCGTGGTGACGACATACCTTACCACGCTAGGGATTTCAGCCGAGATCTTCAATCAAGAAGCAAATGGAGGAGGTAAGTATGTTTTTTTTTGTTTTTTACACTATTACTACTATTACTATTACTATCAAGTTAAATCCATTTGCTACCATGAAGCAGGAGGAAATTTGGCTTCGTGGCGAATCGAATTTATTCTGAAATTCTGATCGAATTCCACTTTGTGGGATTCGATTATTTCATCTCTAGCAATAATCATTCAATTTATATCTCGCTCACAAAATCTGTTACAAAAGTGGACATAGCCTTTAGAAGGAATCTGTCCCCACCCTAGATAATTTCTAACTGTTCTTACAGCACTGTAGCTATGCTACAGCCCTTTTCAAATATACCTTTATGTCCAGAACAGTGTTCACCATCCCCCAAAAACATGCTTTTATAAATATGCTAATTCAGTTGAAAAGAGCCTAAGGGCAGGGCCGGGCCGACACAGAGGCTGGGGAGGCTCCAGCCTCAGGGCGCTCCAGCCTCAGGGCGCAGGCATGGGCCGGCGAGAGGGAGAGGGACTGACAGGGGGGAACCGCTCAGCGCTCCCTCCTGTCATTCCCTGAGCCAGGCCCTGTCAGAGCGCTCCTCTCACCTCCATTATGCTGCTTCAGGCCCCCAGCATCAGGCCCCGCTGCCTCTGGCTCTAACTAGAAACAGAGTAAGCAGGTGGGCGGAGCCTAACGGACCTCCATTAGGCTCCGCCCACCTGCTTAATGTGAGGCAGCGCTGGGGCCTGATCCTGGAAGCCTGGAGAAGTGACCATAATGGAGTTGAGAGGAGCGCTCTGATGGGGCCCGGCATTAAGTACAGTGAAAATGCCGGGCCCCCTTTCATTAAGTCTGTGACAACATGGGGGGCAGAAAGAGCATGACAACATGGGGGGTAAAAGAGCATGAAAAGATGGGGGAGAATGACGGGGCAGAAAAAGCATGACAAGAGGGGGCATGACAAATTAATATGTGGGGGCACTGCTGTGTGGTTGAGGGGGTGTGGGGACATTACTGTGTGGGGGCAGTGTGGCTGACATTACTGTGTGGGGGGCAGTGTGGCGGACATTACTGTGAGGGGGCAGTGTGGCGGACATTACTGTGTGGGGGCAGTGTGGCGGACATTACTGTGTGGGGGCAGTGTGGCGGACATTACTGTGTGGGGGCAGTGTGGCGGACATTACTGTGTGGGGGGCGTGTGGCGGACATTACTGTGCGGGGGGGCAGTGTGGCGGACATTACTGTGCGGGGGCAGTGTGGCGGACATTACTGTGCGGGGGGCAGTGTGGCAGACATTACTGTGTGGGGGACACTACAGTGTGGGGTGGCATTATACAAAAGCTCTGCAGATGCAACTCCCATGTATTGGGTCACCACAATTTGGGTGGTCAATCACTAAATGAACCCTGTTATGGGGAGAATCTGTGGATGACACATATTTGTCCCACAGACACCTCCCCTCCCCCCCAAAACAGGGTTAATTTACTGAATGACCACCAATAAAAGAGGTGGGGGTCACATATGCTATTTCATAATGACAGCAGGGCCGGCACAGTGACTGTATTCTACTACCCCCCCCATCCCCCCCGCTCACTGGATATAATCTTATTAACTATATAACTGTAGCAAATCACTACAGTTATATAGTTAAGATTATATACAGTGTGTGTGTGGGGAGGGGGGTGTAGTAGAATACAGTCACTGCACGGGCCCCGCTGGCGCTGTCATCAAAAAAGCAGATACAACCCCTCAGCCTCACCCCTTGTATTGGGGGTCATTCCTACATGGACCCTGTTATGGGGAGGGGGGATCTGTGGATGACACAAATGTGTCATCCACAGATTCCCCAATAACAGTATCATTCATCACAGATCCCCCATAGCAGTGTCATCCACAAGTTGGAGGGGGGGGGGGCGCACTTGGGCAGCTCAGCCTCTGTTGGTGGTGGACCTTGTCCCAGCCCTGCCTAAGGGACTGTATTTAACCATGTTGGAGCCCAGCCATGCCCATCAGCAGTTAACCCCGTTCCTCTGCTCCTCTTCTTCTCTCCACCACCTAGCTGCAGTGATATCATCATGGCGCCAATTTAACCCTTGCGCAGATTGCTGGTACATGTAAATTTAAGTTATTGAAGCTGCTGTCAGCAGAAGATAAGAGACTGCATGTTTCCTTTCTGTGTGCACTCGCAGCCTGTGCGAGATTTGGAGCTACTGTATGATGATTTCACCACAGGCAGGAGATGGAGAGAAGAAGAGGAAGGGAGAAGAGGGGCTCAGTGCTGATGGGCATAGTAAAGTTAAGTACTGCAAGTCCACATGCTATGCTTTGATCTATAACTGATTCTCAGCATAATTAACATTGCTTCTCAGCGTAAGAAATAGTATACAGCCCAAGCAGCAAAACAGCACCCCTACTATTTGACAATGGCACCCTGGCACTTGGCCCCACCAACCCACCAGCAAAGCACCACAGAAACAATGGTCACCATGCAGAACCACAGTTAAGCACTGCCCCTTGGGTTATTTTAACCTAACTAGCTTATTTGTAAGAATGCGTTTTTCGGAGGACAGTGAACATTGGACATAAATATATATTTAAGAAGGAATAAAGCAGGACAACAGTAAAAAGTCTAGGGTGGTGACAGATTCCCTTTAAGTCAAAACAGCAGCATCATTATTAGTGATGAGTGGCAGGGGCAATATTCGAATTTGCGATATTTTGCGAATATTTGGGAGAATATTCGCCATAAATTCGAGAATTCACGATTATTTTTTTGATTGCCAAAATCAGCAATGAAAATTGCACAATACAGTCGTATGTCACTATTGCTACATTTTTTAAGCTGCTGGAATTTTTCTGAGACTGGAGAAAATGGTAGACAAGGCAGAACAGCTTTATATGCAGATAGAGTGCTCCGATATATTCACGATTGCGCAAATAGGCAATTAATGGTTCCCCTTTTTTTTCGCAATACGTACAACTTCACATTTTAGCAGGTCTGACTACATATTAGTGATTGGTGCACTAAGTATTGTTGTGAACTTGCCTGTAGCATGTATGTATGGACAGCAGAACCTATCACACTACCTAACACCCTGCACTGGAACCTATCAGCTACGCTATATCACTATCTAACCTACACTGACTATCTCCCACTAACTATCTGTATTATATACAGTATATAAGCTAACTAACTAACTATCTAATGTAATGTGACACAGTAAAACACAGAGCTCAGCAATTACGCTGCTGTCTCTCTCAGAACAGAAAAAAAAAAAAGAAAACGGCAGAAAATGGCTGCTGTGGAGGTTCTTATATAGTAAGGGGTAGGTAACTTTCCTATTAATTGCTAGGGATGTTGCTATGCTCAGACAAAGACATTGCAGCCTTCTCATTGACCCACAAGCAAGAAGCAGGGAGGAATCATGGGTTCAGAGGAAAACAAAATCTAGAATATTTGCAAATACGAATATATAGCATTATATTCAAAATCTTCGCAAATTATCGAAGTGGCGATATTCGTGCCCAATACTAATCATTATTAGTATTCTCATAGAAAATGCTGCACATAAGATTGTTTTTGAGTTTTACAATACATAAACAAAGAAAGAAGTTCAATATGGGTAGGACTTTTAGGTACCAAAATGAAAGCGGGTGGCAAATGGATGCTCATCTCTCTTGTTTGTTCAAGAGGGCTACGTTCGGGCCTTGTGATAGTGAAGATCGGAAAAGTAGGGGTGTGTAGAGGCGCAGCTGTAGTCCAAAACACCATGGAACAATATATGCTTTGTTTATTGACTGAAGAACCATGCATTTCTGTCTTATTCAATACATAATTGAACACCTCATACAAGAGTTTTAGAATAGAAAGTTACCTTGAAAAGGAAAATTTGAAGAGAGAGACAAAGGATGAATGCAATTGTAGGTTAAAAACAAGCAAGACGTGGAAACAGGAAAGACTAGCTTTACACTACAGTAACATCAGGAAAATTTGCCATCATATATGTATATGAAAATATCAAATTATATAACTTATAAACATTTCTTACGCCAAATGAGACTCCTTTTCGCATAGGTTAGGTATGTAAGGATACTGTTGGCTCACTGTAGTGAAAAGCTCAACCAGCAAAGATGCCTTATATTGTATATTTTAGATGAATTGAACCAATGAAAAAATAGTTGGAAATGTGGACATACCCTTCAACATTACTTATGGGAAATATGTCTTTTAAAGACTTACAGATTTCTTTTAACCTCCAACCCCCAGCTGTGGTTATATTTCAGAGGAAACAGACTGCAAAAAGACTGAACTGACTAACAGAGACAGCTGACCAAAGAGCTTAATATACTTATGTAATGTCTCTGTAGACCTGAAAATCTTGTATTTAAGTTGACGAATGCAGCCTGAAAAGTAACATACTATATTTTCCCACTCAGTTTTAGGATTAGTAGTATTCTAAACCATTGGTTTTGCTAAACAATTAGATTAGCACCATTTCAATGTGTCTTGGAACAGGACCTCGAGGAAGCCTTCAAATCTTTATTGGAAAGCGGTATCAAGTGTTGAAAGGAGAAGTAAAAGTAGGCATTAATTACAATGAAAATCAGTTTAAGGCAGGTCACATCTAAATTGGTAGTCAATCCTCTAGGTAAAACAAACACAACCAACACAGCTTTCGATTTGATTACATAGCATGCAAGAAAAATGTGCTACACCGTGTCTTTTATTAAAACTGCTTTTGGGCATTGTGTTTGCCACAGGGATTTTAATAAAACATTAGTAATAGCCTATTGGACTCTGGTACTTGGGCTCTCTGGCTCATTGTTAGTTAAGCAGTAAGCTATTTCTTTAGATAAATTTATTTTACAGCATCAATAAAACACTGCAACAGTAAAATCCACCAAAAGAAATGGCAGAAAGAACAAATCTTCAGAAGAGGAGCTAAACTATAATATAGAAGACAGATGTGATTTCAGAGGGCAAACCACATATAGATTTATATTGATAAGTCGACAAAACATAGCAAACTGATTTTTATTAGACTAGAAAAGGGGCATAAGCAGATTATAATAGGACCCCATGGCAAAATTCTGAATGGGTCGCATCCACTCAAAGAGAGCCGACAAATGAACTTTTTTATGTTAAAGCTAATGTCCATGTACTTTCATTATATACCTGCTGTAAATAAGGATGTTTTAACACGCAGAGCTTTAGAGCTCTCATTAGGTTAAATGATGAAATTCTGTCAACCTGTATATACCAGTAGGGGGAGCTGTACATTTGGTTGTTGTTTATATAGATTCTACATACTGTATATATCTTAAAGAAACCATTACTCTATTTAACATGTTTTTATGATTTACATTAATTCTGACATGTTTCGGAAAGTGTCTTATTCAGGGATTACTGTGACATATACCCTCTCGAATGATATAGTATGATTATTTTAAACATAATTAAATCTTGGATATACCTGGGTTGCAATATTTGGTATAAAAGCTAAAAAGGGGACGTCATGTATCAGAGGCATTCCCATGTTTTAATTTTCCCGTCTGGAGTATCTTTATTGCATCCAGATGTATACTATGAGGGTATATATGTCACTCTTAACTAAATAACATGTCACATTCCTATTGGATCATTGGTATTTTTAGACTGTTTGGGTGACACCCCTGGCTTGGCTAATTAAGTAAGGGTCCTCTGCCGTTTGCAGTTGACAGATTTGAAGTTTTAAATACCACCATGCATCATATCTCCTCATTCTTTTACCACTAAAGTAAATTTTTAAAATTTGGATTGGAATTGGAGCACTGCAGATAATGGTTAGATCCCTTGTTTAGGTATCATACAAAAATTCTAAAAAATGTTGAACTTTCTTGTAATGTCAGCAAAAGTATAAAGGTAAAAAAAAAAAAAAACTAAAACAATACTCAACCCTTTCTCCAGCGCTCTGTGGTACTCCTGCTGCTGGTTGTTTATCAACTGCAGCATTAACGTGTCTGGATACAGCATATGACCACTTTAACCCTTTTAGGACCGGGCCATTTTTCACCTTTCTACCTAGGACATTTTTTGTAAATCTGACATGTGTCACTTTATGTGGTAATAACTTTAAAATGCTTTTACTTATCCAGGCCATTCTGAGACTATTTTCTTGTCACATATTGTACTTCATGACGATGAAATTGAGTGAAAATTTTTCATTTATATTTATGAAAAAATACCAAATTTACAAATAAAATGGAAAAATTAGTAAATTTGCAGTTTTCAATTATCTCTTTTATAATAGATAGTATTAACTCCAAAAATAGTTATTACTTTATAATCCCCATATGTCTACTTCATGATTGGATTATTTTGTGGATGCCATTTTATTTTTTGGGAACGTTAGAAGGCTTAGAAGTTTAAAAGCAAATTTTGAAATTTTTCAGAAAATTTCCAAAACCCACTTTTTAAGGACCAGTTCAGGTCTGAAATCACTTTGTGAGGCATACATAAAAATAACTCATTTTAGAAACAACACCCTTGAAGGTATTCAGAACTGATTTTACAAACTTTGTTAACCCTTTAGGTGTTCAACAAGAATTAATGGAATTTAACTTTTTTGGCAGATTTTCTATTTTAATATTTTTTTTTGCGCTAACAAAGCACGGGTTAACAGCCAAACACACTCATTATTTATTGCCCTGATTCTTTCGTTTACAGAAACACCCCACATATGGTCGTAAACTGCTCTCCGGGCACGTGGCAGGGTGCAGAAGGAAAAGAACTCCATATGGTTTTTGGAAGACAGATTTCACTAGGATATTTTTAAGCTGACATATTACATTTGATGGCCCACTGATGCACTACTTGAGTAGAAACTCCAAAAAGGTGACCCCATTTTAGAAACCGCACCCCTCAAGGTATTCAAAACTGATTTTACAAACTTTGTTAACCCTCTACGTATTCCACAAGAATTAATGGAAAATGGAGATGAAATTTCAGAATTTCACTTTTTTGACAGATATTCAATTTTAATACATTTTTTCCAGTAACAAAGCAAGGGTTAACAGCCAAACAAAACTCACATTTATTGTCCTGATTTTGTAGTTTACAGAAACACCCCATATGTGGTCGTAAAATTCTGTACAGGGACACGGCAGGGCACAAAAGGAAAAGAACGTCATATGGTTTTTGGAAGGCAGATTTCCTGGCATAATTTTAAGCTGCCATGTCACAATTGAAGACTCCCCTGATGCACCCCTCGAGTAGAAACTCCAACAAAATTACCCCATTTTGGGAGCTACGGGATAAGGTGGCAGTTTTGTTGGTTGGTTTTATTGTAGATATGATTTTTGGTTACTCTATATTACACTTTTTGTGATGTAAGGTAACAAAAAATAGCTGTTTTGACACCGTTTTTATTTTTTGTTATTTATAATGTTAATCTGAAAGGTTAGATCATGTGGTATTTTTATAGAGCAGGTTGTTACGGATGCGACAATACCAAATATGAATACTTTTTTTGGTTGTCTGTTTCAGTTTTACATAATAAAGCATTTAAAAAAATGTTTTAATGTCTGCATATTCTGAGAGCCATAGTTTTTTTATTTGTCTTAGGTAGGGGCTCATTTTTTTCGGGTTGAGATGATGGTTTGATTGGCAGTATTTTGGGGTGCATATGACTTTTTGATCGCTTGCTATTACACTTTTTGTGATGAAGATTACAAAAATTAGCTTTATTTACAACGTTTTTTATTTTATATTTTTAACGGTGTTCACCTGAGGGGTAAAGTAATGGGGTATTTATATATAGCAGGTTCATACGGATGCGTCAATACCTAATATATCTACTTTTTTTTTACATTTAACACAATGAAATCATTTTTGAGACTAAAAAAAAATCATGTTTTAGTGTCTCCAGAGTCTGAGAACCATAGTTTTTTTTTGTTTTTTTTTATCGGGCAATTGTCTTAGATAGGGGCTGATTTTTTGTGGGATGAGGTGATGGTTAGATTGGTGCAATGTTGGGGGGCATACATCTTTTTGATTGCTTGGTGTTGCACTTTTAGTGATGTAAAGTGCCCAAAAAAAGTTTTTAAATAATTTTTTTTCTTTTACGGTGTTCACCTGAGGGGTTAGGTCATATGATATCTTATAGAGCCGGTCGATACGGATGCAGCGATACCTAATATGTCTACTTTTCTTTTTTCCCTATTTTTTTTTAAAGGTACTTTATTTTGGGAAAAGGATGCTTTCTTTTACTTGAAACTTTTAATTGTTTTAGTAAAACTTTATTTTTTTAGCTTTCTTTTACACTTTATTTTTTGTCCCACTCTGGGACTTCAACTTTTGGGGGTCTGATCCCCTTTACAATGCATCACAATCCTTCTGTATTGTGATGCATTGGCTATAAGTGTATTAAAGACTAGGGGCTGGATCTCACAGGCTTTCCCGGAAGACAACCAAGATGCCTAAGGAAGGCATTGGGCTGCCTGCCCTGCCATCGGGTCCCCGTCACAGCAGAGTGGGGACCAGATAGCAGCTCTGATCCCCGCACGGACATTGCATGTGCCGCAGTCAGCGCTGAACGCGGCACATCAAGGGTTAGTGCGCCGGAAGTGGCGTTTTCACAGATACTGGCGCATACAGCAGGGGTCTAGCTATCAGTGAATGCAGGACCCCACGACTGATCGGGCAGGCGCAGCTCCTTCATGTATGGCGCTGGGCGTTAAGTCACATCCCACTGCGCCGTACATGCACGGCGCTGGGCGTTAAGGGATTAACCACTGTTCTCTTCAAGGAGACTGCTGAGGACAGTAATTGGCTGCAGTGATTATATGCCATATCCATGCATTCAATGCTGTACCCAAACTAATCTAAAAATTTGCACATGCATACATTTACAGTCTGTTATTCTATCTTCTATGTACCGTTGACAGTAAGTTATCCTTAATATGTGCCATGTTTTTTTGGAACATGAAAAGCCTATTCCTACTGACTTTAAACAAATGACATAATGTACTTTGACAAACAGATGTACTTGCAGTTATTAGCATTTCATAAATTCACTCGAAGGTGGACTGCATTCGGATACATACAGTGTCATTTGTTGAGCTGTTAGCTAAATTTGGATGTGCAGAATAGTCATTATTTTTACTGAAGAAATAAAGGCACTAATTACTTACAGACAAGATACTTAGCACAAACAGATAAGCTTCAAAATGAAAAATTCTCTGTTTTATGCTAATTATGTTCTCTGCCTTGTTTTCATAGTCTGATAATTTGAGACTTTAAAATCACCAGGAAGCCATTAATTGGAATTCTTCAATAAAAAAATAAATTGCATGGAAGTGGAGGATGAGTTGTAAAGGCAAACTCGTATTACATTGTACAGTAAATATTCTAATGTTGCTATTTATGAATTAGATGGAGTTATTCAAAATGCTTTTTAGATGGTCTCATCAACAAGATCTAATAATATAGTATTTCAACTCCAGTTCGCCTAGTTCCCAGGAGTGCATTTTTCTCAATCTTGTGGCTGTTATGCTTTATGAAACACTAGCCATCTGTGCGCTAGGTATTGGTCTCCCTTCATCACGGGAAAGATTTATTGGTTTAACCTCTTCTACCCTGGGCCAGTTTTCTCCCTCCTGCCCAGGCCATTTTTTGCAAATCGGACACGTGTCACTTTACGTGGTAATAACTTTGGAACACTTAGTTATCCAAGCAATTCTGAGACTGTTTTCTCGTGACACATTGAACTTCATGACAGTCATAAATTTGAGTCAATATATTTGACCTTTATTTATGAATAAATACCAATTTTAATTTTTTTTTTAAATTAGCAATTTTTAAAATTTCTATGTCTCTGCTTTTAAAACAGATATTGATACTTGATAAAATGTTTTTACTTAACATTCCCCATATGTTTACTTTATGTTGGCATCATTTTGTAAATATGATTTTATTTTTTTTAGGATGTTAGAAGGCTTAGAATTGTAAAAGCAATTCTTAAATTTTTTAAGAAAATTTCCAAAACCCCCTTTTTAAGTACCAGTTCAGGCCTGAAGTCACTTTGTGTGGCTTACATAGTAGAAACCCCTCATAAATAACCCCATTGTAGAAAATACACCCCTCGAGTTATTAACCATTATTAACCATAACACCTAAATTAACCATTTAGGTGTTCCACAAGAATTAAAGGATAATAGAGAATTTAAAAATTTCACTTTTTTGGCAGATTTTCCATTTTAATAAAAAAAAAAATCTTTAACACATTGAGGATTAACAGCCAAACAAAACTCAATATTTATTAACCTTATTTTTCGGTTTACAGAAACACCCCACATGTGGTCATAACCTCATCTAAGGGCACACGGCCGGGCAGAAGAAAAGGAGCGCCATATGGTTTTTGGAAGGCAGATTTTGCTGGACTGGTTTTTAGATGCCATGTCCCATTTAAAGACCCTTGATGCACCCTTACAGTAGAAACTCCCAAAAAGTGACCCCATTTTGGAAACTAGGGGATAAGGTGCCAGTTTTATTGGTACTATTTTGGGGTACATATGATTTTTTGCTGTGGGGCCCAGTCATTTCTAGCTACGCCCCTGGGTAACACCACCAGGAGATGAGCGCTTGCATTATGGAAGCACTCATCTCCCTACATTCATCTGTATTGTGATACGGATGAACACTGCAGCAGAGCCAGTGCAGGCGGTGCGATTACATCATCGATCCGCCTGAGCTGTACTGCTCGGGACACAGGCCAGAAGAGGCCTGCATCGCATCACTGCCATGGAGGTAAGTATATGTTTTGTTTTTTGTTTTGTTTTTCTGTGAGGCGCTGGGCTGCGCTGGGGGGTCATTGCTGGTCATTGCTGGCCCCAATATAGGGGCATTGCTGGCACATGGGGGACACTATGGGGGAATTGCTGGCACATGGGGGACACTATGGGGGCATTTCTGGCACATTTGGGACACTATGGGGGCATTGATGGCACATGGGGGACACTATGGGGGCATTGCTGGCACATGGGGGACACTATGGGGGCATGGCTGGCACATGGGAGACACTATGGGGGAATTGATAGCACATGGGGGACACTATGGGGGCATGGCTGGCACATGGGAGACACTATGGGGGCAATGCTAGCACATGGGGGACACTATGGGGGCATTGCTGGCATATGAGGGACACTATGGGGGCATCTACTGGCACATGGGGGCATCTACTGGGGGCATTGCTGGCACATTATGGGGACACTATGGTGTTGGAGGGGAGTAGAATACTATGGGGGCAGGGGCGTAGCGTGGGGGGCGGGCAAGGGGGACCGTTGCTCCGGCGCCAGACTGCTGGGGGGTGCTGGCTGCTGGTGCAAAAAAAATCTGTTAACTTAAATTTTTCACTCTGCTCTGCCTCTGCTGCACTGCGGTTTCAGCAGAAGGAGAGCGCACGGCAGAAAGCACTTCACTGATAGGCTCCGCCTGTGGCAGTACGAAGCTTCTCCCACGGCAGGATGAAGCACCGCCCACCTTCCAGGTGGGAAAGACACTGCAGAGCCGGAGCAAGAAGAAGAATATGGCTGCCGCTGTGCCCCTTCAGGACAGGCTCCAGACCCCTGGGTGAAGTGAGTTTAAATTTGTTTTTATATATATTTTTTAATGATATGGTATGTTTCTATATACTTTTACCCTATCCCTAATGCCACTTACTGTATAAACTTGACCTGTCCACAATACTCTATACACCGTCGATATATCATATTAGACGGTTAGTCTAACAAATTGAGACTTTGGCGCCATCATGGAATAAGGGCTCTCTTTTTAATACACACGTTCCCCTGTGTATATACTCTATTCTGATTATAGCCACTATCCTTTTGTTTAGTGGTCTTATTGCCCCCAGGCAGCCTACTCTCTCTAAAAAATCCTTAAATTTTCTTAACATTCACTACCTATTATACCATCTGTGGTCCTTCCTCTGGCGCCCTGCCAGTTACTTACAGATCCAACTCTTTGGGACTGTTATTTAACCCTCTAATTTTCATTTTTACTGCTCCATTTTTACAGTGATGCCAGTGGATACAGCAGCGGCCCAGCTATCAGGGACTTCCGGGCCCCTGCAGTGATCACCATGACATAATAGTATGTAAAAATACGGCAAGTCACTTGCTGCCATAACGTACTATTACGTCATATTTCGGGAAGGGGTTAAAGGAGTATTACAGTTTTTATTTTTTTATTTATGTGTTTATATAAAAGGAAATCATACAATTTTCCAATACACATACATTTAAAAATTTGCATACATACCTTTTTTATATTCTGCATTTGATCACTATATGCAGTAAAGTGGCATACCCCATGTATCAGTCCAGTGTAATGTACATATCTATGGACTAGCTGAAACATCCATGGCATGAGTCATGTGACTCTCTTCTCATCTTATAACTCCTGACATTCAGTAAGCAGCAGTATTACATGACATACATATGCTGGGTCAGCACTTAGGACACATCCATGTCGTAGTAAACAAATAGGACTAGGGTTGGAATAATTATTTTTATTGTGGTTATTACAGTAACTACAGTGCATCACTGTCTGTATGGCTGCCTGTCACTAGGTGATGTTGTCATGTTGTTAAGGAAGTTTAATAAAATACATAAAAAGATAAAAACAAACACAGAGATCTGTTTCTACATACTGACAGACATAATGAGATACTGCTTCAGGTAGTAATACTGTACATGTTCTGCCCCTCAATATGCTACTATTCACCTGGGCAGTTCACTGAAAGCCAGGTCACATGACAGCTCACATGACTGACGACAAGTCTAAAAATCTGTCAGTTTAATCACAGTGGTGGATTTAGATTTTACACTGTTAAGTCTCTGTATGCCACCTATTAGTTTGGCTACATTGCACTAGAATTGCATGCCAACTGGAAAACTTCTGACACAATTTTGGCACGCAGTGACACCCTCTAATTTATCAATAAGTTCCAATTGCTTGTCAAGCAGGTCGATAAGTGTTTCTAAGACTCTATATAAATGTGGCACAGTAAATGTGCACCATGTGCACCAGCCTGAGCCATAGCCATAGACCCTACAGGGAAATTTCCCAGGGGGCCACCCAAGTCCTTCTCTCTGCCGTTGGCCAGGTACATAATGAGCTCTCAACAGTAATTAACTCTGTAAGAATCAGGTACTCATGGAACTGGCCAGAGAACGCATATTCCCTCCTGAATTCAACCGCTGTGTATATCTCTCCTACTAAGCACTTTCCTCCATATCTTAATCACAGTCAACTGGAAGAGGAGGACAGAAGATGGTAGCTATTGATGGCTATCACAGAGGGCCAGATTTTGTGGCAGTATATTGTGCTGCACTGTGGTATTTGGTTCTGCTGGGATGGTATTTTGCACTACAGCTATTGTTGAGCATGAGTACTTATGTTGCCCTGCCTTCTGTTAATTTGGACCGGCCTAAAACATGGGGCCACTTTTATTAATTTTTTTCCTGGAACACTAAGTTCCCAGTCTGTCCTTGGCCTGGTTAGCATGCAGTCTGACCTTGTAATGTTGAGGGAAAATGGGCTATCAATACTTTTTGTGCTGCACCAAAAGGTGCTGGGCAGCCTCTCTGATCTAATGGAATGGGCGTGCCCAAAAGGCTGTCGGTGAACCTGCTGCACTACATATATCAATGTAACCTGCACACTATTGAAGCCTTATCAATGAATCTCATCATGAATTATTGGTATAAGCAGCTGTGCAATATCCTCCATTTAAGATTGTTGCCTGTCTGCATGCTGCTGGCATTGGTTTTTAAACCTGCCATTGTATCAGTAATTATGTGACCTATTTCTGATTTTAACCACCTCAGCCCCCCTAGCTTAAACACCCTTAATGACCAGACCACTTTTTACTATTCTGCACTACGCTACTTTCACCGTTTATTGCTCCGTCATACAACTTACCACCCAAATGAATTTTACCTCCTTTTCTTCTCACTAATAGAGCTTTCATTTGGAGGTATTTCATCGTTGCTGACATTTTTACTTTTTTTGCATGTATACCACATGTGTGCCACTTTTTTGCAGCCAAGATGCGCAAAGGGGCCCTAAAACCAATGAGTACCTTTAGGATTTCACAGGGCAATTTTACGCATTTGGATTCCAAACTACTTCTCACGATTTAGGGGCCCCTAAAATGCCAGGACAGTAAAAATACCACACAAGTGACCCCATTCCGGAAAGTAGATAGCCTAAGGTATTCGCTGATGGGCATAGTGAGTTCATGGAAGTTTTTATTTTTTGTCACAAGTTAGCGGAATTAGATTTATTTTGTTCTTTCTCACAAAGTCTCCCTTTCCGCTAACTTGTGACAAAAAGTTCAATCTTTCATGGACTCAATATGCCCCTCAGCGAATACCTTGGGGTGTCTTCTTTCCAAAATGGGGTCACATGTGATGTGTTTGTACTGCCATGGCATTTGAGGGTCTCCGCAATCATTACACGTATGGCCAGCATTTGGAGTTTCTGCTATTCTCCTTATATGGAGCATACAGGTAATGAGATTTTTTTTCCGTTCAGCCGCTGGGCTGAAAGAAAAAATTAACGGCACAGATTTCTTCATTCGCATCGATCGATGTGGATGAAAAAATCTCTGCCAAAAAATATGCAAGAAGAAAAAAAAGGGCCTGGCGATTGCCAGGACATAGGGGCTCCGCCCAAACATCCATACCCACTTCAGCTCCTATGTCCTGGCAAACGTGATTTCTCCATTCACATCGATCAATCAATTGTTGAAGACATCTTTGCCAGATTATTAATACAAAGTGTTTGCCAAAGCATATGAACTCCAACACCTCTCCTCAGCTCATATGCCTGGGCAAACATACCTGTACTGCCTGAGGAGAAATCTCGTCTTGCAGCGCCGCATACACCGACTTCACGTGTCTTCTGACAGCAGCGCAATGCTTCTCTCAGAATGCACATCAGTGCTGCAGCGTTTTCGTCGGTTGGTCCGTTGGTCTACCTGGAAAATAAAGGGTGGTTGGGGGGGGGGGAATAAGAAAAAACAGGCAGCAGGCTCATAAACTTGAACGTTACAAACTTTATAAAACCTGAACATAAAACTTTTTTTTATCAAACCTGAACATCAAAACTTTTAAAACCTGAACTAACGCAAGATTTTTTTTTCTTGCTACCTGTTTATTTTTATTTTTATTTTTTAACAATTTCACTCTTTATTTTCATAGCAGAAACCTCTCATTTCCCATGGGACAATGTGTAAAGTGTAAATCACACAGAGATGATGCGAAGTACATTATGCACTTTATCCCAAGTGAAAGGAGTGATTTCTACCGTTTCACATTTCTGCTGTAGCACACCAGCACCCCTATGTGTTAGGGTCTCTCAAAACCTAGTATCCTGAGAGACCCTAGAGCCTGGGTGGTAAAACTACCTGTGTTGTGCTGTCCCTATGTCCCTATGTGTACCTGAGTGTGGTACTTCCTGAAACACTCCCCTAGGCATAGGGCAGGGTGGTCAGGACAGTCAGGACAGAAATAACGGGTGTCACGACTTATTCCAATCCTGCTACAGACACGACATCTTTTTCGGGGTGGCGGTTGGTTTGAGGTACCAGCAACAACATTGGGGAAATGTCGCTCGTGTAGACGGCTCACTACACTGGTGATTGGGGCCACGGAACCTCCTGGATACAGGAAGTTCTCGATGATCTCTTGCTGAAATTTGAGAAAGGATCCTGTTCTCCCAGCCTTACTGTAGAGAACAAAACTATTATATATAGCCAATTGAATTAGATATACAGACACCTTCTTATACCAGCGTCTGGTCCTGTGGGAAAGCAAATATGGGGCCAACATCTGGTCATGGAAGTCCACCCCTCCCATGAGCAAATCATAGTCGTGTACCGAGAGGGGCTTTTCAATGACACTGGTTGCCCGTTCAATTTGGACTGTCATGTCATGAAGGAGAGCATGTAAACGTCACGCTTGTCTCTCCATTTCCCAGCAAGCAGTTCTTCGTTACACAAGGCCGCCCTCTCCCCCCTTGCAAGACGGGTGGTAAGGAGCCGTTGGGGGAAGCCCCGGCGACTAGGTCGCGCGGTGCCAAAGCAGCCAATCTGTTTTAGGAACAAATGCCTGAAGAGGGGCACACTTGTGTAAAAATTGTCCACATAAAGATGGTACCCCTTGCCTAATAAGGGTGACACCAAGTCCCAGACTGTCTTCCCACAGCTCCCCAGATAGTCAGGGCAACCGACTGGCTCCAGGGTCTGATCTTTTCCCTCATAGATCCGAAATTTGTGTGTATAGCCTGTGGCCCTTTCACAGAGCTTATACAATTTGACCCCATACCGGGCGCACTTGCTTGGGATGTACTGTTTGAAGCCAAGGTGCCCGGTAAAATGTATAAGAGACTCGTCTACGCAGATGTTTTGTGCGGGGGTATACAAATCTGCAAATTTCTGGTTGAAGTGGTCTATGAGGGGCCGAATTTTGTGGAGCCGGTCAAAAGCTGGGTGTCCTCTGGGACGGAAGGTGGTGTTGTCGCTAAAGTGCAGGAAACGCAGGATGGTCTCAAATCGTGTCCTGGACATGGCAGCAGAGTACATGGGCATGTGATGAATTGGGTTCGTGGACCAATATGACAGCAATTCATGCTTTTTTGTCAGGCCCATGTTGAGGAGAAGGCCCAGAAAAGTTTTAAATTCGGAAACTTGGACTGGTTTTAACCGGAAAGACTGGGCATAAGAGCTTCCCGGATTGGCGTTTATAAATTAAGTGGCATACCGATTTGTTTCTGCCACCACTAAGTCATAGAGCTCCGTAGTGAAGAATAGCTAAAAAAAAAACAGTGCCGATCCGATCTGAGCTGTCTCCACCCGAACTCCTGACTGGGCGGTGAAAGGGGGAACTAATGGTGCGGCTGAAGTTGGGGGCTGCCAATCAGAGTTTGCCAGCACCTCAGGGATTCTAGGGGCTCTACGGGCCTGTCTTCGCGGTGGCTGCGACGGGGGAACTATTGCACGTGCCACTGTACCAGCTTCAACTGCCCTTCTGGTGCTCGCCACTTCCCCATGTTGTACGGCAGTGCTAGTAGAAGGTCCAGGATGGGCTGCGCTGCTGGTGTATGCCTCACCACGTAATCCGGAAGCGCCAGCCCCACTCTGCTGCCCTTGAAACAGATCCTGCGCTACCTGTGGTCTAGCGACACAGGGCCGGGTACGCCTGGTGCTATCAGGGACCTAAACCTCCTCGTCCGAACTTTGGGTCAGACTGCCATTGCTTTCTACAGGTTCATATTCTGACCCGCTAGATTCGTCAGATGAGGGTTCCCATTCCTCATCCGACTGGGTCAGAATAATGTAGGCCTCTTCAGGAGAATACCCCTTATTTGACATTTGGACGACTAAATTTAGGGGGTATTCCCTGAGACTACCCAAGAAAAAGAGCAAGCCTGTCTTACAAATGGGAGGCTAGCGAAGTACAGGAAGCCGCTGTGATTGATAAAAAAGATCAAAACTGATTTTTTTTATCGCCACAGAGCTTGTGAAGTGATCGTGCAGTGATATAAAAAAAATAAAAATTTTGTCACGGCGGCAGGGTGGGCGTGGGTGAACGCACGTGTGGGCGACCGATCAGGCCTGATCGGGCAAACACTGCGTTTTGGGTGGGGGGCGAACTAAGGTGACACTAATACTATTATAGATCTGACCGTGATCAGTTCTGATCACTTACAGATACTATAAGGCTGCATGTTTTCCTCGCGGGTGCAATGCGTGATGTGAACGCATTGCACCCGCACTGAATCCTGACCCATTCATTTCAATGGGTCTGTGCACATGAGCGTTTTTTTTCACGCATCACTTGTGCATTGCGTGAAAATCGCAGCATGTTCTATATTCTGCGTTTTTCACGCAGCCCTAGCCCCATAGAAGTGAATAGGGCTGCGTTAAAAACGCATTGCATCCGCAAGCAAGTGCGGGTGCGTTGCGTTTTTCACTGATGGTTGCTAGGAGATGTTGTTTGTAAACCTTCAGTTTTTTATCACGCGCGTGAAAAACGCATCAAAACGCATTGCACCCGCGCGGAAAAAACTGAACAACTGAACGCAATCGCAGGCAAAACTGAATGGCTTTGCCTGTGAAATCGCACAGTTTTCACTGAACGCATCCGCAACGCATCCGGACCTAATCCGGACACGCTCGTGTGAACCCAGCCTAAAAGTACAAATGCTGATTAGCGCTACGCTAATCAGCAAATCGGTGACTGCGGTGCGGTGGGCTGGGCGCTAACGGAAGCTAACTACCTACCAAAGGGGCCTAAACTAAACCTAACAGTCAATACTAGTGAAAAAAAAAGTGACAGTTTACACTGATTACTTTTTTCCCTTTCACTAGTGATTGACAGGTGATTGAAAGGGGTGATCAAGGGGTTAATTGGGGTGATGGGGGTGATCAGGGCCTGAAGTGTGGTGCTTGGTGTACTTACAGTAGAGGTGTGCTCTCTCCTGGGTCCAACCGACAAAAAGGACCCAGGAGAGGGCACAGAAGCCATTTAACACATTATATTTATAAATATAATGTGTTAGATGGCTTGCGATTCATTTTTTTTTAAATCATCAGCCTGCCAGCGATGATCATTGGCTGGCAGGCTGATGACCCCTTCTTGAACTCCTTCTTTAACTTTTTACCGCCACGCAGTGCGCATGCGCGGCGGCATCAGCGCGAAATCTCGCATCTCGCGAGATGACGCGCCGATGCATCCACCCAGAGTAAGAGGACCGCCCACCGGACGCATCCGTGCGTTAGGAAGTTTTCAGGTGGTTAAGGACACTTAATTTTTACCTCAAGTACCAAGCCAAATTTTGTAAATCTGAAATAAATGTGTCACTTTATGTAGTAATAACTTTGGAATGCTTTTACTTATCCAACTGATTCAGAGACTGTTTTCTCATGACACATCGTACTTCATGCTCGTGTTAAATTTGATTTGACATGATTTGATATGTTTCACCTTTATTTATAAAAAAAAAAAAAATTTGTGAAAATTTGGAAACATTAGCTATTTTCTAAATTTGAATTTCACTGCTTTTAAGGCAGACTGTGATACCTCACAGAATTATTAGTTAATTATTATTTACTATATGTCTACTTTATGTTAGCTTCATTTTGCTAATATCATTAAAAATTTTAGTTATAAGAAAGCTTCTTTAGAAAAGATTTTAAGAAAAGTTCCAAAATCTACATTTTTAAGGACTACTTTAGTTATTAAGAGCCTTTGTTGAGCTTATATAGTTCTAACCACCCATAAATGACCCCATTTTAGAAAGTATACCCCTCAAATCGTTCAAACTTGATTTTACTAGCACTGTTAACCCTTTACATGTTTCACAAGAATTGGAGGTAAAATTTCAAAATTTCCCTTTATTTTGTGCAGATTTTACATTTTGGTCCATTTTTTCCTGTAAGGCAGCAAGGATTAATAAGAAAAAAAAAAAACAGTATTTATTACCCTGATTCTGCAGTTTATAGGAACACCCCATATGTGGTCGTAAGCTGTTGTATAGGCACATAAAAGGTATCACAAGGGAAGAAGCACTATATGATTTTTATAAGGCAGGGTTTAAGGGGTTATAGGAGAAAAGGGACCCCATAATTTGTTACTCGTTACTTTCTGAATTTGGCAACTTCCCATATGTGGTCATAAAGTGCTTTATGGGTACACCACAGGAAGACAAACAGCACCATGTGCATTTGAGATCTGCTTTGGTGACTTATACAGCACTAGCCGACAACTGCAGAGGTTCTGAGGTGAAATAAAAATAAAAAAAATGAAAAGTGAATTCATTTTGGAAACCACACCCTTCACAGAATTTACCAAGGGGTGTAGTGAACATTTTGACCCCACAGATGTTCTGCAAAAATTAATTCACAGCAGATGGTTCAAACTGAAAATTGTAATTTTTACACAGACATGCAATCTCAGTGCCCAATGTGTTGTGCCCATTCTATGCCAGTGTGAAAAGTGAGCCCTTTTATTATTATGCGGTGCATCCTGGTTTTAGAAACACCTTACATGTGGCCCTAAGTTTTTTACGTGGATATACCATAGGGTTCAGTAGTAAAATAGTTCTTGTATGGTGGCGCTTTATGTATCTCGTGCTTAAAACTGTAGAGACATTGGGGTGAAATAATAAATGAAACCTCTGAGAAATTACCCCATTTTGGAAACTACACCCCTCAAGGTATTTATTGAGGAGTGGAGGGAGCATTTAGAAATAAATTCACAGCGCACAGTGGAAAGTAAAAATGGCACGTTTTCCACAGATATGGCATTTCACTGCCCAATATGGTGTGACCACCAGCATGTACCATCTAAGACATAACATTCCCTTTAAAATGTTAGGCAGGTTCTACTGGTTACTGAAATGCCATAAATTTGGATGCACAATGCTGTTTGGGTTTACTGCAAGGTTCAGAAGGGAAAGACCACCTTTTGGCTTTTGCGGTGCAAATTTTGATGGGTTTATTTACGTTGCTATTGAACAGCATCTGGGATACCAGTACAGCCATTTTCTGGCAATCATACATGAGTTGCTATTATCATTGTTTCTATTTTGGGGTACATTCAACTTTTTGAACATGTTTCAGTTATCTTTTTGGGAAGCAGGATGAACAAGACATCAATTTTGTCACTGCTTTTTGGGGTTTGTTACACCATACAGGAAAAATGACACATTTCATTTATTCTGCTGGTCAGAACAATTACAGAGATACCAATTTTATTTATATTTTTTTACATTTTATCACTTTACACATTTTTAAAAAAAACTTGTTATTGTGTCGCTATTTTCTGAGAGCTACATTATTTTTATTTGTTGTTTGATAGCCTTGTTTGGAAGCTCATTTTTTGTAGATTGATTTGATGTTTTCATTGGTACGATTTTGGGTTTCTTGATTGCTCGCTATTACGCTTTTTGTAAGTCATGGTGAAAAAACGTTTGGACATAGTTTTTTTTTTTTTTTTATTGGCATTCACCTGATGGGGTTGGTCCTGTGATATTTTGATAGATCCAGTTGTTATGGATGCGGCAATACCCAATATGTCTTTTTAAGAAAAAATATTATCACAATAAAAGCATTTTTGAAAAAAAATCCTGTTTTTGTGTTGCCATTTTCTGAGAGTCAGATTTGTTTATGTTATTTCTGATCATTTTGTGTGGGGGCTTGTTTTTCGCTATTGCGCTTTTTGTAAGGAAATGTGAGCAAAAATTGCCATTTTGGCACTTTTTTTTACAGCGTTCATCCCTGTTTTCAATGTGATACAATACATACTGCATTGTACTGCATTGACTGTCAGTGTATTACACTGCCATTTTTCCTATGAGAACCAGCCTTTGCAAGGCTTGGGGCTACCATTACAACCAACGGAACCCGCCATTGCAGAGCTGGGACCCGGTTGGGTGAGTGAGAGAGCCCCCTCCCTCTCTGAACCTCCTGTATGCCGTAGTCAGAATTGTTTGCGTTATATAGGGGGTTAATCCATCGGCATCAGTTTTTTCGCTGATGTTGGCAGATACAGCAGGGGCCTGGCTTTTAGTAACAGCCGGGCCCCTACTGCTGATGGAGTGGGTGCATGTCAGGAAGGGGTTAACTGCAGGGCGAGAATGCTCGTATTAATACAGCAAGGACAGTCAGGAGCTTAAAGAGAATGTATTATTATAGATTTGAAAGGTAAAAGAATTAACACAGCTCTAAACTGGTGAATGGCGAGCAAGGCTAAATCATATTTTATGGCAACAAACTATATGAATTATTGCTTAAATGTGTTTAGAAGGTTTTTTCCCCTGCTTCCCAAGTAAGACTTAAATGCTTTAATGTTATGAGAGTACTGTTTAAACATTAAAAAGCCATACCTACCTCGTGCATCTGCTGTCGCTTCCATTCTGACACTACCCAGACCCATCACTTTCTTCTTGGTGGTCCAGCAATGATGTTCTGACACAGGGGCATAACTTGCTGCACAGGGGACCTGCTATAACCAGTGATATGCAGCCATCACATTTCGCTGTGTCAGGACATCATCACTGGACCAGGAAGCAGAGAGCTACAGGGGACCAGGCAATGACGGTATTGGATCGACAGGGGTGAGTACTGCTTTTTTATGCTTAAATATCCTCAACACATTATAACATAATTGCAATAGAATACCCCTTTGAAAATTACTGTAGTGCTGGAAGCTTAAAGTGTTTGTCTTATCTCGCGATTACTAAGACAAGATGAGACAAAGTCCTAACCACCAGTTAGGCTTACATTGCGGTGCATGAGAGCTACAGAAACATCGTAGCACAGCAAACTATGCAGTTTATGAGTTAGGGAAACAGCATAGTTTGCCGTGCTATACTGTTTCTGTAGCTCTCATGCACTGCTATCCATATTGGGACAAATGATCTGGCTTGCAATAAAGTTTGAAAGGTGAAGGAAGCATTTCACACACTTGGTAATGATATACGGGAGATTGCATCGACTGTCTCATTCTCTGCAGTTCTGCCTGTGCATAACCGTCAGCATGACAAGCAGTTGTGTATTAAGGAATTCAATGTATGGCTTGGTGAATGGTGTTTGAACCAGGGATTTGGCTTTCTGTCTCATGTTGGCTCTAGCTGGAATGGAAAAGAATTGTACAAGAAAGATGGTCTGCATTTTTCTCTCAAGGGAATGAATCTCCTCAGTGAACAGTTCAAAGTTTTTGCAAACGAGCATTTAAACTAGTAAAGGGGGGCACATGAGAGATAATCCATCAGTTCGGCTGCCCACCGAAAAAACAATGCCAGAAGATGCCAGGAGCTGATAGGATAAAAAATGACAAGCTGAGAGTCTTGTCTACAAATGCTCGCAGTTTAGGGAATAAGATCAACGAACTTGAGTCTATAATGGCATCTGAGAATATAGATTTAGTGGCTTTTACTGAGACATGGTTCAATAAGAGTAATGACTGGGATATAACAATACCTGGGTTCTCTCTATATAGGAAAGACAGAGAAGGCAAGAAAGGGGGTGGAGTGGCCCTATATGTGAAAGATAGCATAAAATCTAATCTAATACAAGTCATCGACACCAATTTAGAGTCAGTTTGGGTTACGTTGCAGCTTGGTAATCATAAGGTAACTCGTGTAGGTGCCATATATAGACCACCTAGCCAAGTCAAAGAATTAGATGATCTACTAGTTGAGGAAATGGCTAAAATTACATTGAAAGGTGAAGTTGTCATTATGGGAGACTTTAGTCTTCCTGATATAAACTGGAAAACCAAAATAGCTAGTTCTGCCAGGAGTACAGACATTCTAAATTCCCTACTGGGATTATCTCTACAGCAAGTTGTTGAGGAGCCAACCAGGAAGGAGGTCATTTTTTATTTAGTATTCACAAATGGCAATTTGGTATCTGATATTACTGTAGGGGAAAGCTTAGAATGTAGTGATCACTAGAGTTGAGCGAAAACCTGGATGTTCGGGTTCGAGAAGTTCGGCCGAACTTCCCGAAAATGTTCGGGTTTGGGATCCGAACTCGAACGGAACTTCACACCGAACCCGAACCCCATTGAAGTCAATGGGGACCCGAACTTTTGGGCACTAAAAAGGCTTTAAAATAGCGCAGGAAAGGGCAAGAGGGCTGCAAAAGGCAGCAAAATGTAGGTAAATCCCCTGAAAACAAATGTGGATAGGGAAATGACTTAAAATAAAATAAATAAAAATTAACCAATATCAATGGGCAACTTGGAGGAGGAGGAGGTGGAATAGGAGGTTGGGGTGTCATCAGTTGGAAATGCTATGGTAGTTGAAGTTCTCATCACAGCCAAAAAGGATCCTTACATATTGTAGTTCTTCCTGTATGGTAATTTCTATATCCGCTCTCCTCATTGGTTTCTCATACTACAGTTAGTTAGGTATTATAACGACATTTCTTATTCCCATGTGAAAGTTGTGACTTATATTGATATTGTAATGTTTTTGGCTATGTCAATACTCTCAATTTTTTCACTGTGCTCTGGTTATCAGTTTAATCTCAAACTGTTTGGTTTCTTTATTGATTTTACTATTCTAAAATTAATAAACTTGAATTTAAAAAAAGGATTCATGTCTGCCTGCAGTGCCACAGGCCTCATTCACAGACTCAGGGCCATGACACCTGCAAAGAGGAGAGCGATCCCGTAACAGCAACACAGGCCTCAGGTCAACCTGCAATGGAACAGGCCATTATCATTTATGTAGGCCCCTGACACCCAGACAGAGGAGAGGTCATTTGACAGTAAATAGAGTTTAATGTCTCTCACCCAGACAGCAAGCAATTAAACGAAATATAGGCCACTGACACCAACACAATGGGGCGGTCATTAGACAGTAAAAATAGTTTAATATCTCCCACCAAGACAACAAATGATTAAACCACATATAGGCCCCTGACACCCACACAATGGGGCAGTCATTTGACAGTAAAAAGTGTTAAATGTCTCCCACCAAGACAGCAAGCAAGTAAACGAAATATAGGCCCCTGACACCCAGACAATGGGGCGGTCATTAGACAGTAAAAAGAGTTTAATATCTCCCACCAAGACATCAATTAATTAAACGACATATAGGTCCCTGACACCCAGACAAAGGTGTGGTCATTAGACAGTAAAAAGAGTTTAATATCTCCCACTAAGACAACAAGCAAGTATGTGAAATTTAGGCCCCTGACACCCAGACAATGGAGCAGTCATTAGACAGTAAAAAGAGTTTAATATCTCCCACCAAGACAACAAATGATGAAACGACATATGGGCCCCTGACACCCAGACAATGGGGCGGTCATTAAACAGTAAAAAGAGTTTAATATCTCCCACCAAGACAACAAATGATTAAACGACATATAGGCACATGACATTAAGACAATAGGGCGGTCATTAGACAGTAAAAAGAGTTAAATGTCTGCCACCAAGACAGCAAGCAAGTACGTGAAAGTTAGGCCCCTGACACCCAGACAGAGGAGAGAGGTCCCATAGCAGCAAAAGAGGCATCATGTCACCCACCAATGGAGAAGGCCACTTTGAGTTATTTAGGCCCCAGCATCCAGACAGAGGAGAAAGGTCCCAAAGCAGAGAATGAGGCTTCATGTCACCCACCAATGGAGAAGGCCACTTTCAGATATTTAGGCCCCTGGAACCAAAATGGAGGAGAGGTTCATTCAACTTTGGGTTGCCCCGCAAAATAATGGTAAAATTTAAAAAAGAGGATTCAATAAAGAAGTTCCCTGGAGTATAGCAATATATGGTTATGGGGAGGTAGTTATAAATGCCTATTCTGCACAAGGGATGGACAGGTCCTGTGGGATCCATGCCTGGTTCATTTTTATGAACGTCAGCTTGTCCATGTTGGCTGCGGACAGGCGGCTGCGTTTGTCAGTAATGACGCCACCTGCCGTGCTGAATACACGTTCAGACAAAATGCTGGCCGCCGGTCAGGCCAGCACCTCCAAGGTATAAAAGGCTAGCTCTGGCCACGTGGACAATTTGGAGACCCAGAAGTTGAATGGGGCCGAACCATCAGTCAGTACGTGGAGGGGTGTGCACACGTACTGTTCCACCATGTTAGTGAAATGCTGCCTCCTACTAACACGTTCCGTATCAGGTGGTGGTGCAGTTAGCTGTGGCGTGGTGACAAAACTTTTCCACATCTCTGCCATGTTAAACCTGCCCTCAGAGATGCTGGCAGTGACACAGCTGCGTTGGCGACCTCTCTTCTCTCCTTCTTTGCCTTCGCCTTGGGCTTCCACTTGTTCCCCTGTGACATTTGGGAATGCTCTCAGTAGCGCGTCTACCAACTTGCGCTTGTACTCGCGCATCTTCCTATCACGCTCCAGTGCAGGAAGTAAGGTGGGCACATTGTCTTTGTAACGGGGATCCAGCAGGGTGGCAACCCAGTAGTCCGCACACGTTAAAATGTGGGCAACTCTGCTGTCGTTGCGCAGACACTGCAGCATGCAGTCGCTCATGTGTGCCAGGCTGCCCAGAGGTAAGGACAAGCTGTCCTCTGTGGGAGGCGTATCGACATCGTCCTCCGCTTCCCCCTAGCTGCGTTGGGTGCCACCCCGCTTTGAACAAGCTTCATACTCATCCTCCTCCACCTCCTCCTCATCCTGGCCCTCCTCGTCCTCCAGTAGTGGGCCCTGGCTAGCCACATTTGTACCTGGCCTCTGCTTTTGCAAAAAACCTCCCTCTGAGCTACTTCTAAGAGACTGGCCTGAAAGTGCTAAAAATGACCCCTCTTCCTCCTCCTCCTCCTCCTCCTGGGCCACCTCCTCTTCCATCATCGCCCTAAGTGTTTTCTCAAGGAGACATAGAAGTGGTATTGCAACGCTGATAATGGCGTAATCGCCACTGGCCATGTTGGTGGACTACTTAAAAAGGCGCAACAGGGCACACAGGTCTCGCATGGAGGCACAGTCATTGGTGGTGAAGTGGTGCTGTTCCGCAGTGCGACTGACCCGTGCGTGCTGCAGCTGAAACTCCACTATGGCCTGCTGCTGCTCGCACAGTCTCTCCAGCATGTGCAAGGTGGAGTTCCACCTGGTGGGCACATCTCATATGAGGCGGTGAGTGGGAACGCCGAAGTTACGCTGTAGCGCAGACGGGCGAGCAGCGGCAGGATGTGATTGCCGGAAGCCCGCACAGACAGCCCGCACTTTATTCAGCACATGCGCCAGGCAAGGGATGTGCGTCAAACCGGCTAGACCCAGAGCTGTTACAAGATTTCGCGCATTATCGCACACCACCAGGCCGGGCTTGAGGCCCACCGGTAACAACTTCTCGTCAGTATGTTGTTCAATACCCCGCCACAACTTCTGCGCGGTGTGGGGCCTGTCCCCCAAACATATGAGTTTCAGAATGGCCTGCTGACGTTTACCCCGGGCTGTGCTGAAGGTGGTGGTGAAGGTGTGTGGCTGACTGGATGAGCTGGTGGAAGCAGAGGAGGAGGAAGCCGAGTAGGAGGAGGAGGCTACAGGAGGCAAAGTATGATGCCCTGCGATCCTTGGCGGCGGAAGGACGTGCGCCAAAGAACGCTCTGCCCAGCCGCCACTACATTTACCCAGTGTGCAGTTAGGGAGATATGGCATCCCTGGCCGTGCTTACTGGTCCACGTATCTGTGGTTATGTGGACCTTTCCATAGATGACGTTGCGCAGTGCACACTTGATTTTATCAGATACTTGGTTGTGCAGGGAAGGCACGGCTCTCTTGGAGAAGTAGTGGCGGCTGGGAACAACATACTGTGGGACAGCCATCGCCATCAGCTGTTTAAAGCTGTCTGTGTCCACCAGCCTGAATGACAGCATTTCAAAGGCCAGTAGTTTAGAAATGCTGGCATTCAGGCCCGCGGGTGGGTAGGTGGGAATTTACGCTTTCTCTCCAAAGTTTGTGAGATGGAGAGCTGAACGCTGCCGTGTGACATGGTGGAGGTGCTTGGTGACGCAGGTGGTGGTGTCGGTGGCACATCCTCTGTTTGGTGGGCGGCAGGTGCCAACGTTCCTCCCGATGCGGAGGAAGAGGCCGAGGCAGAAGCAGAAGAGGGAGCAGGGGGAGCCTGAGTGAGTTCCTTGTTTTTAAGGTGTTTACTAAACTGCAGTTTATGCTTTGCATGTAGATGTCTGGTCATGCAGGTTGTGCTAAGGTTCAGAACGTTAATGCCTCGTTTCAGGCTCTGATGGCACAGCGTGCAAACCACTCGGGTCTTGTCGTCAGCACATTGTTTGAAGAAGTGCCATGCCAGGTAACTCCTTGAAGCTGCCTTTGGGGTGCTCGGTCCCTGGTGGCGGTGGCCAGTAGCAGGCGAACTCTCTTGGCGGCGACTGGTCTGCTTTTGCCCCCTGCTCCCTTTTTTGCTACGCTGTTGGCTCGGTCTCACCACTGCCTCTTCCTCTGAACTTTTAAAGTCAGTGGCATGACCTTAATTACATGTGGGGTCTAGGACCTCATCGTCCACTGCATCGTCTTCCACACAGTCTTCGTTCCTGACCTCCTGTTCGGTCTGCACACTGCAAAAAGACGCAGCAGTTGGCACCTGTGTTTCGTCATCATAAGAGACGTGCGGACTCCGATGAGGTGGTATTCCCATGTCCTCATCATCAGGAAACATAAGCGGTTGTGCGTCAGTGCATTCTATGTCTTCCACCACTGGGGAAGGGTTAGGTGGATTCCCTTGTGAAACCCTGCCGGCAGAGTCTTCAAACAGCATAAGAGACTGCTGCATAACTTGAAGCTCAGACAGTTTCCCTGATATGCATGTGGTGATGTGACAGACTGATGGGCTTGGTTTTGAGGCGCCACCTGTGCGGTTTCTGCAGAAGACTGGGTGGGAGATAATGTTGTGAACGTGCTGGATCCACTGTCGGCCACCCAATTGACTAGTGCCTGTACTTGCTCAGGCCTTACTATTTTTAGAACGGCATTGGGCCCCACCAAATATTGCTGTAAATTCTGGCGGGTACTGGAACCTGAGGTAGTTGTTTCACTAGGACTTGTGGCTGTGGCAGAAAGGCCACTTCCTCTCCCAGCACCAGAGGGTCCACTAACAACACTACAAACATGTCTGCGTCCAAGTCCCTTACTAGATGTTTTCCTCATTGTTACCGTTCACCACAATAAGAAAAAAATTATTTGGCCCAATGTATTGAATTCAAATTCAGGCTTTTACAGGAACCTAACACTATCTGGCTATCTATTTTTGTACCGTATTACACTAATCCAGGCACAACAGTAACCACAGATTTAGGGGAATATCAATTGTAGGCCTAGAACTTAGGCCCTGGATGAAAGGTATCCTTTTACGGACATATTTATACTTTGAGATGCACTTTGTGTAATATACCCTTTAATGGAAACAAATTCACTTAGAGATGCAAAACAGTGTGTGCAAATGTAGAGGGTTATGCTGTATTTTAACACTTACTGTATAATACCCTTTAACGGAAAGAAATACTCTATGAGATACACGCTGAGTGTAATATACCCTTTTACAGACAGATTTACACTTGGCCTGCAAAAGCTGAAACACCAGATTACGGTATTGCTATTTTGGTAATTGAATTTCAACCCAGAAAAAAAGCTATACTTTTACGGACACTATGAAACTTGTCCAGCCATGGCTGAAACCACTGATTTAGGGTATTGCTATTTTGGCAATTGAATTTCAACCCAGAACAAAAGCTATCCTTTGACGGACACTATAAAACTTGTTCTGCCACAGCAGAAACCACTGATTTAGGGTATTGCTATTTTGGAAATTGAATTTCACCCCAGAAAAAAATATATATTCTTTGCCAGACAGTATTAAACTTAGCTAGCCACAGATGGAACACCAGATTTAGGAGATTGCTATTTTTTATGTGAATTTCACCTCTCAATAAAATATATAACATTCTATCCTGAGTTTCTAGGGGTGACAATAATCATAGCCAAGCCCCTGATGTAGCAAATAAAAAACCCTACTATTGATGGATTAATGGACTTGGTGGCAGCTTGTGCTGGTGCACCAAAAGACACAAAATGGCTGCCGATCACCCCAGAAAAAAGTGACAGAAAAATGCTCTGGGCAGCCTGAAAACAGTGAGCAATTAACTAGCAGAAGTTGAATGATGTAGATCGCAGCTATAGATCGATCACTTCATTAAGTGTTTTTGCTGAGTTAATCCCTGCCTAATCTCGCCCTAACAGCAGCTGCATCCTATCCCTACACTAATCAGAGCGACGTGCGGCGTGACGTGACTCCAGCTTAAACAGAGGCTGGGTCACATGCTGCACTTGGCCAATCACAGCCATGCCAATAGTAGGCATGGCTGTGGTGGTCTCTTGGGGAAAGTAGTATAACGATTGTTGATTGGCTGCTTTGCAGGCTTTCAAAATGCGCCATAGAAATTGCCGAACAACAAACCCGAACTCAGACTTTTTTGTAAATGTACAGTTCAAGTTCTCTCATTCCTAGTGAAGTTCAATTGCCAAAATAGCAATACCCTAAATCTGGTGTTCCAGCTGTGGCTGGCTAAGTTTAATACTGTCCGGCAAAGGATAGATATTTTTCTGGGGTGAAATTCAATTGCCAAAATAGCAATCCCTAAATCTGGTGTTCCAGCTGTGGCTGGCCAAGTTTAATATTGTCCGGCAAAGGATAGATTTTGTTCTGGGGTGAAATTCAATTGCCAAAATAGCAATCCCCTAAATCTGGTGTCCCAGCAGTAGCTGACCATTTTTAATAGTGTCCGGCAAAGGATAGATATTTTTCTGTGGTGAAATTCAATTGCCAAAATAGCAATACCGTAAATCAGTGGTTTCAGCTGTGGCTGGCCAAGTTTATTAGTGTCCGGCAAAGGATAGATTTTGTTCTGGGGTGAAATTCAATTGCCAAAATGGCAAACCCTTAAATCTGGTGTTCCAGCTGTGGCTGGCCAAGTTTAATAGTGTCCAGCAAAGGATACATTTTGTTCTGGGGTGAAATTCAATTGCCAAAATAGCAATCCCCTAAATCTGGTGTCCCAGCAGTGTCTGGCCAAGTTTAATAGTGTCTGGAAAAAGATAGATTTTGTTCTGGGGTAAAATTCAATTGCCAAAATAGCAATCCCCTAAATCTGGTGTCCCCGATGTGGCTGGCAAAGTTTAATAGTGTCCAGCAAAGGATACATTTTGTTCTGGGGTGAAATTCAATTGCCAAAATAGCAATCACCTAAATCTGATTTTCCAGCTGTGTCTGGCGAAGTTTAATACTGTCTGGCAAAGGAAATATATTTTTCTGGGGTGAAATTCAATTGGCAAAATAGCAATACCGTAAATTAGTGGTTTCAGCAGTGGCTGGCCAAGTTTAATCGTGTCAGGCAAAAGATAGATTTTGTTCTGGGGTGAAACTCAATTGCCAAAATAGCAATACCGTAAAGCAGTGGTTTCAGCTGTGGCTGGCCAAGTTTAGAAGTGTCCGGCAAAGGACAGATTTTGTTCTTGGGTGAAATTCAATTGCCAAAATAGCAATCCCCTAAATCTGGTGTTTCAGCTGTGGCTGGCTAAGTTTAATAGTGTCCGGCAAAGGATCGATTTTTTTCTGGGGATTAATTCAATTGCCAAAATAGCAATCCCCTAAATCTGGTGTTCCAGCTGTGGCTGGCCAAGTTTAATAGTGTCCAGCAAAGGATATATTTTTGTCTGGGGTGAAATTCAATTGCCAAAATAGCAAAACCGTAAATCAGTGGGATCCATGCCTGGTTCTTTTTACTAAACGAAAGCTTGCCCACATTGTCTGCGGACAGTCGGGTGCGCTTGTCTGTGATAGCACCCCCTGCCGTGATAAAGACACGTTCAGACAATACAGTGGCTGGAGGGTAGGCCAGCACCTCCAACGCCTAAAGGGCAACCTCAGAACATGTGCCCAATTTGATGACCCAGAAGTTGAATCGGGCAGACCCATTGGTGTAGCTAGAAATGATTGGGCAGCACAGCAAATTTTTGAATGGGGCCCCCTCCCCCAGTAATTTTTGCGCAAACCCCTTCCTTTTATGCCGCCATGACTGTGGCTACTAAAGATCGCTCTCTCAGACCAGGCCCAGCTGCTGTTCCATTCGCTTTCTTCACTGTCTATACTGTCACTGTATATAATTTCATTGTATAATACTGTTAGTCCTCCTCCTCCTCCTCCTGGATGGGCCCTTTCTAGGTCACGGCCCCAAAGCAGTTGCTTCCCCTGCTTCCCCTGTTGCTATTCCCCTAGGCAGACCCATCAGTCAGTACGTGTACTGTTCCACCATGTTGCTGAAATGCTGCTTCCTGCTAAGATGTTCCAGATCTGCTGGTGGTGCAGGTTGTTGTGGCGTGATGTCAAAGCTTTTCCACATTTTGCCCATAATAACCCTGCCTTCTGAGGTGTTGGTGGTGACCCAGCTGCATTTGCAATTTCTTCCTCCTCCTCCTCTGCCTTCACCTTGTGCTTCCACTGAGTCCCCGGTGTCAGGTGTGAATGCCATCAGCAGCGTGTCTACTAGCGGGCTCATCTTCCTATCACACTCCAGTGAGGGAATTAAGGACGGCACGTTGTCCTTGTAACTGGGATGAAGCAGGGTGGCCACCCAGTAATCAGCACAAGTTAGAATGTGGCAGTAATTGGGCGGTCATTGCGCAGGCACTGCAGCATGTAGTTGCTCATGTCTGCCAGGCTGCCCAGAGGCAAGGACAAGCTATCCTCTTTGAGGGAGGTATATCGTCTGTGTCCTCTGTATCCTCCAGCGTTCCTCCTACTCCTCTTCCTCATCCTCCATAACTGTGCCCTGGCTGGACAATTGTGTTCCAGGCCAGGGCCTATGTTGGTGCAGATACCCACCCTCTGAGTCACTTGTATTTGGTTGGCCTTAAGTTAAGGATAAGGCGTGTATATAGTTTTGTTTCTTTATATGGTTAGTTTAGCTACCTTATAGTTAATTAGGAAGTTTTTAAGAAAGTTTGTAAATAGTTTGTTAATGGTTTGAGTGAAAGGGGGAGGGGCTTGTTGAGCGTTTAGGGTGTGAGGCTGTTTGGGTTTATTTTCCATCCGCTTTCTACACTGTATATACTGCCACTGTATAATTTCATTGTGTAATACTGTTGAGGGGGCCCTGACAAAGTCTTTTAGTCCTCTTCCTCCTGGATGGGCCCTTTCGAGGTCAGGGACCCAAAACAGTAGCTTCCCATGCTTCCCTGTAGCTACAGTTGTGTTCAAAATTATTCAACCCCCACTGAAATTGAGTGTTTTGGCCAGTTGGACATTGATTTTGATCATTTCAGTCATCTTGTTTACAATTAAATCAACGAGGCACTTGTAAGTCAGACAAATATAACATAACATTTATAATGAAATAACCACAAGTGTCTTTTCTGTGCTCACATCATTATCAGTTTTATTCAACCCCCAAGTGACATTCAATCTTAGTACTTAGTACAAAATCCTTTTCCAGTTATAACAGCTTTTGAACATGAAGCATAGCTTGACACAAGTGTTTTGCAGCGATGTACGGGTATCTTCTCCCATTCTTCATGGGCAAAAGCCTCCAGTTCAGTCACATTCTTAGGCTTGCACGCTGCAACTGCTTTCTTTAAGTCCCACCAGAGGTTCTCAATCTGATTTAAGTCTGGTGACTGCGATGACCACTTCAAAATGTTCCAGCCTTTAATCTGCAACCATGTTCTAGTGGACTTGGAGGTATGCTTGGGATCATTGTCCTGTTGAAAGGTCCAACGTCTCCCAAGCCTCAGGTTTGTGACGGACTGCATCACATTTTCATCCAATATCTCCTGGTACTGAAGAGAATTCATAGTACCTTGCACACGCTGAAGCTTCCCTGTACCTGTAGAAGCAAAACAGCCCCAAAGCATGATTGACCCCACGCCATGCTTCACAGTAGGCAAGGTGTTCTTTTCTTCATAGGACTTTTTCTTCCTCCTCCAAACATAGCGTTGATCCATGGGCCCAAACAGTTCTAATTTTGTTTCATCCATCCACAGAACACTATCCCAAAACTTTTGTGGTTTGTCCACATGACTTTTGGCATACTGCAGTCGACTCTTCTTATTCTTTGGACACAGCAAGGGGGTGCGCCTGGGAGTTCTGGCATGGAGGCCTTCATTACGCAGTGTGCGCCTTATTGTCTGAACTGAAACTTCAGTACCCGCATCTGACAAATCTTTTTTCAGTTCCTCAGCAGTCACACGGGGACTTTTCTCCACTTTGCGCTTCAGGTAGCGCACAGCAGTCGAAGTCAGCATCTTGTTTCTGCCACCACCAGGTAGCGTTTCAACAGTGCCCTTTGCCTTGAATTTGCGAATGATGCTTCCTATGGTGTCTCTTTGTATGTTTAACATCTTTGCAATCTTCTTATGGCCATTGCCCTTCCTGTGAAGAGAAATCACCTCTTCTCTTGTCTTCCTGGACCATTCTCTTGACTTTACCATGTTTGTAAACACACCAGTAAATGTCTAGAAGGAGCTGAGTATCACAGTAATTTTACATCTGCCAAATTGGTGCTTATTATGCTTGATTGCTGCTCCTTGACATCCACAGGTGTTCTCAATACCTGATCGAAAACACTTGAATAAACCTCTGTTCTTAAGAGTGGTTGTCTTTAAGGGGTTGAATAATTGTGTCAATGAAGAAATCACAAAAAAAAATGTAATACTGTATTACAAAAACAATTGATGTCATTTTAGTTGCATTTAGTTCTTTAAAAAGTCCTTGTAAGATTTCATTCTGAACACAATTACAAATGTACACTAAATTCCCTAAAACCCTTTACAGCATTGGGGGTTGAATAATTTTGAACACAACTGTATGCTCCTGGGCAAACCCATCAGTCAGTACGTGTACTCCTCCACCATGTTGATGAATTGCTGAATTGCTGCCTTCTGCGAAGATGTTCCAGATCTGCTGGTGGTGCAGGTTGTTGTGGCATGATGACAAAGCTTTCCCACATTTTGCAAATGCTAACCCAGCCTTCTGAGTTGCTGATGGTGTCCCAGCTGCCCGTGAGCTGGCTTGGGTGCCACCCTGCTGAGAACACGGTTTCTCCTACTCCTCCTCATCCTACTTATCTTCCTCATCCTCCAGAACTTTGTCCTGGATAGACAATTGTGTTCCAGGCCAGGGACTATGTTGGTGCAGGAACCCACCATTCGAGCCACTTGGATATCACTGGCCTTAAGTTAAGGATAAGGCGTGTATATAGTTTTGTTTGTTTATATAGTAAGTTTAGCTGCATTATAGTTATTTTAATATGTTTTTAAGAAAATTTGCAAATAATTTGTTAATGGTTTGAGTGAAAGGGGGGTGGGGGTGTTGTGTGTGTTCGATTAACTGAATTGATTTTCACTGTCTGGTGTTTAGGAATTTCTGCAACCCAAATTCAGCACATGTGGCATGCATGGGATGTGCGTCAAACCGGCTAGGCCCAGACCTGCTAGTATATTTCTCCCATTAGCACACAACACCAGGCCGGGCTGGAGGCTCAGTGGCACCAATCAATGATTGGTCTGTTGTTCCATGCCTGTCCACAGCTCCTGCGCGGTGCGGGGTTTGTCGCACAAACACACAAGTTTTAAAACAATCTGCTGTTGTTTCCCCCTGGCTGTGCTGCTGTGGGTGGTGAATGTGTTACACTGAGCGGATGAGGAGGTGGTAGAGGATAAGGAAGCAGAGTAGGAGGAGGAAGAGGTAACAGGATACAAAGAGAAATTCCCAGCAATCCTTGGGGGCAGAAGGACATTCGCAAAAATGCTATCAGCTTGGTGTCAATGACAGATGTGGTGGTATTGATTCCACATCCTCTGTTTGCTGGGTGACAGGTGCCACTGTCACTCACTTGGGCTTAAGTTTAGAATGTTTATTCATTATTTTTCCTATATTTCCCTAACCACATATGTTTGCAGGGCATTTACCTACATTTTGCTGCCTTTTGCAGCCCTCTAACATTCGGGTCCCCATTGACTTCAATGGGGTTCGGTTTCGGGGTCAAGTTCGGGTCGAGTTCGGATCCCGAACCCGAACAAGTTCGTGAAGTTCGGCCGAATTTCTCGAACCCGAACATCCAGGTGCTCTCTCAACTCTAGATAGCTAATAGCTATAATAGCTAATAGCTACAAAATAAATTAAAAAATAGCCCTTTTCATGAGATAAATAAATAAAAAATGAAATATGTAATATTAATACATCACAAGAATTGGTACTTTATATACCACATTTGTAAGGTTAGAAATTAGAAGGAATACCTGATTGAAATATTTCTTGGATACAGAAATTGATATTGATATTTTTCATTTTCTTAGCATTTAATAGTCCTATTGTGTGCTGTCTTGAGCTAGGAATATACTCATGTACAGGAGGTTCTCATATCTGGGTCACAAGTTTGCTGGAGGTCATTAAAAGGCTACAAAATAGAGCATGGCTAATTTTAAAGTTGTGGAAATTTTCTCACATGCATTAAACACATTTCAAATATGAATGCCTGGATTAGCTAGAACTCTAGTAATTATTCATGGATTTTACTAGCAAGCAGGCCCTAATGAATACTGTCTTGCACTGCAACCATTAAATGATAAGTCAGCTGATTTATTCAAAACTATCAAAAATGTTAAACCCAAGAATACTTTTTATTATATTCATATTGTATAAATATATAGTGAGTTTACACATTCAAATATCTCTGTAGATCAATTTGAAAAGCACCATTTTGCCCTATAGTATTCTTGCCATCCAAGCTATGGAAATCGTGATGCAAATCTGATACATGACATTATAAGTCATAAATCTGAGGAATGAGGCACACTGCTATGGCTTCTGTTATGCTATAATTACCAAAAGCCAGATGTGAACAGAGCCTAACTTCCTTCTTAATTTAGTTTCAATTTAAACAGTACAAAAGTAGTGAGTGCCATACAGTAAAATTAAAATCTAGAACGATGCAGCTGAATTCAATGGATTCACCAAAACCACCCATCATGAATATTGGCACCACATTTGCTAAGCGCCAATCCAGTGAAACATTCCCTGTCATTATAGACTTCTTAAATATCATAAATAAGGGTCTATGACATTACTGTTAAAGGACGTACTAATTATTAATATTTTGGATTAATATCAATAATTAATATTAATGAATAGGCATATCCAGCTGTTGCTGACTCTGACTATTTCTTAACTTCTCTGTTTCTCTACCATTTTCCTGAACTGCCTGCGTGCTTATACTGGACTGCTACAGGGCAGACTGAAAACGCTGAACACTTTATAATAATAAAATATATATTTACTAAAACAATAACAAGTATAAAGTCTTACAGTAAATTGTTACTGATATATATATATATATATATATATATATATATATATATATATTTATATATCAATGGCTATATAAATATATGTACATACAGACACACACTACCACACACGATAACACTATAATAACCCTAGCACAATACTAAATGTCTATATTCTATGATAACACTACAAAATCACATTAACACAATACAATATAATAAATGCAATTAACAATAGTACCCACAATCCTCAATGATATTCCCACCCACGTACCTACTACCTAATACACACACACACTAGCTGCCTACCCCACCTATAGCTATCTATCCCTAATGACACAGGGGACAATGCATGGCTGATAGGTGGAATAATGGAGTTATGGCAGGAAAGGGTTTACATGGGGTGGTGGCAAGGCACTGTAGGGAATACAAGGGTTCAATGCAGGGGTATCAGGGGGTACCAGGGGAACTTAGCCAGATTCAGGGGTTTCCAGGGCGGTTCCTTGCTTATGGGTCTGTTTAGCTATGTCCTCCCATCTGCGTAGAGTGAAAGCGCAAGCGAGCGCTTTTGTTCTGGCTTGGGCCAATATAAGCCCATAGCAGCTCACCTCCCCCCTCCTCAACCTAGGGCGCAGGGATATGACATCATCTTGTGCATGTGACGGAATGCATGCACTCAAACTGTAACAAATAACTGCCAATTGGCCCCTTGAGTCTCAGGATCTGTAGACAAAAGTACAAAATAATTCCTGTTCAATGTGTAAATAAGAGCATCCCCACAACGGCACAACACACCAATGTCATAAACAATGCCTAAAGAGATGGGGAAGAGCATAATAACTAGGCTGATATATATATATATATATATATATATATATATATATATATATATATCCAATATATGCAGTTCCCTCTACAATTCTACAATTACTTAATTCTCTTAGAATACAGGGGTGCAAGCCACCTGGACCCAGTAACAGGCTTCATTTAGGTGCACCTGTTAGGACCTGGGCCATATCAGCCAGTCTCAGGTGGGGCTCACAGGCACCTCCCATTGCAAGCATGGCTACATGCTGGAGGTTACTGGGAAGCTGTTTGTTAGTCAGGCCTTATCCTACCTTCACCCACTGGCCCTTGGTATCGCCCATACGTCACAGGTAGGTTAGTGGTAGGGCCTCGGGCTACTTGAGAGACCTTGGTGCGGTGCCCGAACTTAAGACATGTCCTCCTAGTAGGATATGTCGAACTAACCTCTCAAGTTTAACATCAGTGTGAGGGTTTAGTATTACCGCAGAGTGCACCTGTCTTTGCTATTAAGTTTTTGATTGTTCTCCACATCCACATAATCGTTACCTTATGTAGGATGGTTATTGTAGTACTTGTATTCCGTTGCTGGCATCTTCCATTTTATGCATATTTTTGCTGTTGATTGCCATCAGCAACGGACTACAAGTGCAGGATGTGCTCCCCTATATACATGCACAACCGCATGTGGGTTTGAGCATATCCTGCCTGTTTAACACCACATTTTCTAATGGTTTGTATACGAGATAGTGGATTGGATGGCTGACTTTTCCTCTCATTCACAGCAGGATGATGTGGAGGTGACTTCAGAGTCCAACACCGTGCCATGGCGCCAGGGGTAAGGCAGATAGTAAAGAGAGTCTTCCTGTTGACAACTTGTGTGAGAGCCCTCACTGTTTGGGCTGCCCTGGAGAGGAGGCTGTTGACCCCATACATATCTGTGTTGATGGTGGTGGTAATAGTGGCACCTGTAGCCACGACATTGGATGTGAGGGCAGCGACAGTAGCAAAGTGCAAGTGCATACTGAGCAAAACGCGCGTTGGGAATAAGCAACGGCGTCATATGCACTTTATGTGAGTGAACTTCTATTTGATATTGTGGCTTAGATGGACTATCTTTTAACCATATCATGATTTATTATTGATGCACTTGCACTTTATTTATTACTACTACTAGCCATAATAATATCACTTGTTGGTTATGAATTAATTTTTACTAAGCTGTTCCTCTCATCTGGCATCAATTGATTTTGATCGCTCCTGTTATGAGCCATTTTTTGGTTCTGTATGTAGTTTCTACCACCGCCTTAGTATGTATGTTTTAATTGTGTTGTAAAATAAAGATTTATTGGGATTTGATATGAATTGCCTGATTTGGTGACTACCTACTATCATGTTGTGCACAGCTGCTGTTTTTTACGAGTGCTGCTGCAGCCTACATCATGCCATTAATGCCACTTGCCAAACATCGCGTTTGCACAAGCCACTCTTTTTTCTCTTGTAACACCATGTGTATCTCTTGTAACACCGTGTGTATCTATGTTCATTCTCCTTAAGTCTCCTGTTACATGTGGTTTGTCCACTAGTGTCACCAAAATGCACATAGTCCACAATGTATACAGCTAAAATCTCATAAACAAAAGAGGATGGGAACAAAACCATAAAGCTATCTATCATCAATGAGTACTCAAAAGATGGAGGGATTTTTAGACAAATTGTAAGGAAGTGTTGGGTTGTTCTACAACAGGACAAAGTTTTAGGTGAGCTATGTCTGCAAAAGCCTAGCTTTGTATACAGAAAAACAAAAAATATTGCTACCCTCATAGCCCCTACCATGCAAAATAAATCAGTAGAAATAATGTGTGGCAATTTTCTACCAGGATTTTTCCATGTAAAAAGTGTATGCCTTGCAATGATAAATGTCCTTTTGATAAACTGTATGTGGGTCACACTAAGCGGCAAATGTTCAGCAAAGTTAATATTAAACATGAATTTGAGGGACATCCGCTTTCTAAACATTCTATGCGACATCACAGTGGTCCATTTTTGGGGTCAAAGGTATATGTTATTGCATAATTGTCGGCCAGTACTGTATAAATTACCAAAATAGGCCTCAGATACACATAGTGCTTTTTCATTCGTAGACCCTGCAGTGTGCCCAAAAAACTGTTTATGACCACATATTAAGCATTGCCGTATTCAGAAGAAAATGTGTAACAAATTATGGTGCCTTTTCACCTGCTACCCCTTGTGAAAATAATACATTTGGGGCTAAAGCAACATTTTATTGGAAAAAATGTCATTTTTTTCTTTTCACAGCCAAGTGTTTATAAATGCTGTGTAATGCTTCTGGGGTCAAAGCACTCACTAGCCCCTCAAAAAATTCCTTGAGGGGTCACTTTTTTGTGGGTTTCCACTATAGGGGTACCTCAGGGTCTCATGAAATACAACATGGCAACCTAAACCATGCTACTGTAGGAGAGTCTCCCCTTCAAAAGCCATATGTCACTTCTTCCCTTCTTAGCCCTGCAATGTGCCCATACAACAGTTTACATTCATATATAAGATGTATTCAGGAGAAATTGTGGGGAGAGCTGTTACCTGATGTGAAAAGGAAAATTGTTGGGCTTATATAACATTTTATTGGAAGAAATTACATTTTCATTTTCACAGAGAGGTGTTTCTAAACTCTATGAAATGACTGTGGGATCAAGGTGCTAAGTACACCCTTCAATAAATTCATTGAGGGATGTAGTTTTTAAAATGGCATCCCTTTTGGGAGTTTCCATTGTAATATGACACCCAAAAACCATTCCAGCAAGAGCTGCCCTTTAAAAACCATATGGCACACCTTTCCTTCTGAGACTTTCAGCGTGTCCATACTAGTTTACAGCCATATAAGGGGTGTTTCTGTAAACTACATTATAAGGGTAATCAATATTGAGGTTTGCTTTGCTGTTATTCCTTACTGTGTGTGGATGGATTTGCATTGAAAACCTACAAAAAAAGTTACATTTTGGAAATGCCACCTCCATTTTCCCTTAATCCTTCTGAAACACCAAAAGGGTTAACAAAGTTTGTAAAAATCTGTTTTGAATAATATGAGAGTTGTAGTTTTTAAAATGAGATAATTTATGGTTGGCTTCTATTGTTGTAAGCCCTTTAAAGTCACTTGATATCTCAATATGTCCTTTAAAAAAGTCAATTTTCATGACTTCAGATGGAAAAAAATGATGAATACTCTAGAATTGAATTGACCCACACCCATTACTGATTTAGAATATTCTTCATTATTTAATATAGTTTATGTTACGCGAAAAAATCGGTAATTAAATATGCGCATTAATCGAATCTCGTAAGGGCGTTAAGCAACTTTCATATTTGGTTGGCTAGGTAGAATTGTCGAATATGTAGAATATAGTGCTATATTCTACATATTCGACAATTCTACCAAGCCAAGCCAACCCAATAACAAAGTTGCTTAACACTCTTACGTGATTTGATTAACGCGCATATTTAATTACTGATTTTTCACATAAACTATATTGAATAATGAAGAATATTCTAAATCAGTACTCATTACTGACTTGTGGGTCAATTCAATTCTAAAATATTCATCATTTTTTCCATCTGAAGTCATGATTCCTCCCTGCTTAAGTTGCTTTTGGGCCAATGACTGTTCACATTAAATTGGAAAAAATGGCGAACATTCTAGAAAACGAATATATAGCACTATATTCTATAGTGCTATATATTCGTGTTTTAGAATATTCGCATAACGCGAATATTATATTGCCGATTTTTTGCAATCAATAGAATAATCTCGAAAACGAATGTTCGCGAATATATGACAAATATTCTAATGAATATTCATGAAATATCGCAAATTCGAATATTGCCCCTGCCGCTCATCACTATTTTTCAGTAGACTGTGTCCGCTTCTGAAAGTGACATTACCAGTGGCACATCTCTAGTGCACCGTGTGCGCTAAAAAAATCATCTGTGACATACAGTGTACTTTTTCAATAGATGGTGTCCACGTCTGAGAGTGAGATTACCAGGGTACATCTAAAGTGTAACGTGTGCATTTAAAAAATGTATCTGTTACATACAGTGTAATTTTTCAATAGATGGTGTCCGCTTCTGACAGTGACATTACAAGGGGTATATCTCCAGTGTAATGTGTGCCTTTAAAAAATGTATCAGTGACATACAGTGCACTTATTCAATAGACTGTGTCTGCTGCGGACAGTGACATTAGTTAAGCCACATCTGCAGTGTAATGTGTGCGCTGAAAGACTTTTTCTGTTATACAGTGTACTTTTTTAATAGACGGTGTCCGCTTCTGAGAGTGACATTACCAGCGGAACTTCTAAAGTCTAGCGCTGGGATCAGCAACCTCCGGCACTCCAGCTGTTTAGAAACTACAACTCCCAGAATGCTTTATTCCCTTCTCTGGGAGTTATAAGAACAGCTGAGCATGTTTGCATGCTGGGAGTTGTAGTTTCACAGCAGCTAGAGTGCCAAAGATTGCTGAACCCTGGTGTAGCGTGTGCTTTTAAAAAATGTATCTGTGACATACAGGGTAATTTTTCAATAGACGGTGTCTGCTTCTGAGAGTGATATTACCAGAGGTATATCTCCAGTGCAACGTGTGCATTTAAAAAATGTATCAGTGACATACAGTGTACTTTTTCAATACATGAAGAAGGTCAATAAAGGAGATGAGAAGGTGCTCTTAGGTAGTAACGGATATCGTGGATTTTTAAAACGATTTTTCCCGCCCAGGTTGAGTTGTCTATTGCAAATAAAAGTTCTTCTACTTCCTCACCTGGGTTGTTCTTGCGCCCGTTGTCCTCCTCGTCAAAAGACTCCAGTCCATCCTTCTTTAAAGCTATACTTTTTCAATAGACAGTGTCCGCTACGGACAGTGACATTAGATGCGCAACATCAGCAGTGTAACTGGGGCACTGAAAAAATGTATCAGTGACATACAATGCACTTATTCAATAGACGGTGTCCGCATCTGAGAGTGAACTTAACCAGGGGAACATCTAAAGTGTAACGTGTGCGTTTAAAAAATGTATCAGTGACATACAGTGTACTTTTTCAATGGATGGTGTCCTCTTCTGAGAGTGACATTACCAGGGCCACATCTAAAGTGCAATGTGTGCATTTAAAAAATTTATCAATGACATACAGTGTACTTTTTCCATAGACGGTGTCCGCTGTGGACAGTGACATCAGGGTGCCACATCTGCAGTGTAACGTGGGTGTTGAAAAAATGTATCAGTGACATACAGTGTACTTTTTCAATAGACGGTGTCCGCTTTTTTGGAGGTATTACTATGTATTATAGAAGAAGAGAAATTGAAAGTTGGAAATTTGCTAATTTTTCCAAAATTTTAGTAAATTTTGCATTTATAATTTGTTTTCCCTTAGTCCTAACAGCAGCACAGATGGGGTTAACCACCCCCCATGGAGTGGTAGGACTGGTGAAATGTTCAATGAGCCCAAGACTAATAACTCAAGTTAACAATTTAGTATTCCATTAAAAGGAGGGAGTCAACCGCCAGCCCACTGTGTTTATAGCAAGAAAAAAACTAGACTTACTAGGGTGGGAAATTTGTGTAGGGACTAAGGAAAAACAAATTATCGTTAGAAATTAACGATTCCCTTACGTCCTACCAGCAGCACAGATGGGGAGATAGCAAGAAGAAACCCCTAGGAAGGGCCTTCCTGCCTGTCAGAACTAAGAATAGTCTGCCCAAAGGCCGAAAACTCAGCTGGACTGGCATCTAGTCTATAATGGGAGATGAATGTCGATTCAGAGCTCCAGGAGGCAGCTTTGCAAATCATGTCGATAGGCAGAAGACTCCTCTTGGCAAAAGAAGTAGCCACAACTCTAGTAGAATGGGCCTTCATGAATCCCGGAGGGTCCAGAGATTGGGAAACAAAGGATTCCTTAATAGCCTCCTTAATCCACCGACTGATGGAAGGTTTGGATGCCTTACAGCCTTTAAACTTACCGGCAACAGGATTAGCAGATTCTCATCTTTCCTGAACTCCTTTGATCTATCCACATAGATCCGGAGAAATCTCGAGAAGTCCAGAGGATCTCTAGCAGGTTCCTCGGAGGATTTGGTAGATGTCGACAGAACCGGGAGGAATATCACCTGGTTGAAGTTCTGGAAGGAAGGAACTTTAGGCCTAAAATACGTGAGGATTCTAAGAAGGACTCGGCCATGTAAGAAAATGGTATAGGGCTCATGTGCTGAGAGAGCTTGAAGCTCAGAGACCCTCTCGGCCAAAGTCACTGCAAGGAGAAACACAAACTTCCAATTGACGAACTTGATGTCCACCTCCTCTAACGGTTCCAACGGGGGAGATGCTAACCCCCTGAGAACTACTGATAAATCCCATTGAAAAATGGGTCTCACTGTAGGCTCTAATCTTTCAGCATCTTTAAGGAACCATTTGATCAGCGGGTCCTGAGAAGAAAATCCTGTTAAGGCAAGCTGAGATGGCTGAAACTTGAACCTTCAGAGTAGAAGGGCAAGGCCTCTATCAAGGCCGTCTTGCAGGAACTGAAGGATAGCGGAGAGGGGAGGATCTGCAGACGCCACCTCAGTTGAGGTACACCAGGATGAGAATATCTTCATAATACGAGAGTAAGCTCTCTTGTTAGAGTCCGCTCTAGGATGAGACAGCGTTCTCAGGATCGACTCTGAAAGCCCTTCTATTCTGAAAAGGGACTGATCAACCTCTAGGCTGTCAGGTTGAATCTGTGCAGATCTGAGCAGAGATAAGTGTTGCATGACACCAGGGTCTGCTGTATGGGGAGCCTCTAATATTGACCTCGACTCAACTGGGTGAGCTAGGTAAACCAGGATCTCTTCGGCCAGTACAGTATGATGGCTATCACCGAGGCATGATGCTGACGGATTTTCATCAATACCCTCGGAATCATGAAAAAAGGAGGGAAGATGTATGCCAGCCTGAACCTCCAGGATATTGACAGAGCGTCTAACGCCAGGGAGTTGTCCTCCCTGTAAAGGGAGCAAAACCTCTCCAACTTGGCATTGAACCTTGTTACCATGAGATCCACCTCTGGCATACACCACTTGAGGACAATCTGCTTGAATATCTCCGGATGTTAAGACCACTCCACCGAATGAAGACCGCAGATCAGCCAATCCGCTATTATATTGAGGGAAGAAAAAAAGGACCACAAAGGAGAGATATCCCCGAGTCAAAACAGGGAAACAAGTCCCCCGAATCAATAAATGCAAGTGCAATATACAACGATATAGTATCGTGACTACTATGGGACATCAAACCTTTAATGATATAACAGACAAGCTCCCTATTGGGAAAAACACAAAAACTAACGATACTGGAGCCAAAAAGTCCAAAAATATATAAATCACTTTATTGTATAAATACATTAAAAATATGTATGTAGACCACAAAAGGTAGAGGGTAACAGGAAAAACACCATCCTGGTATACGCTATATACAAAAATGACCGTAAACGAGTATATAAAGTTAACCCAGTCCGGACAACCGTATCAATATAAAATTATGTAAAAAGAGAGCAGTGTTGAAAATGCAGTCAAGTGACACAGAAAGTGCAGCTGCGTAACAACAGTCAAGTGACACAAAAATTGCATATATCCAACAAATACATTAAATACCCAATCTGGGAAAAGGAAATTCAGGAGGTGAAGGTTAAGAAATTTGCTCGAGATAGTAATGATTTACAACTAAAAGGGTTTACAGATGGAGGGGAGAGAAAGAGGTAGGCCCCTCAGTCGATCTTCCTCAACCTCATCACTTTCATCTACAAGTGAATTCCAACAACAATCGAGTCATTCTACTCGATTTGGTCGTAATAAGAGGAAAATGGACTCCAATCAGGGACCAGGTAGAAAGAGACAACAACAACAACATCAACATCCTGATACGAGACAACATGACAAAGATCTAAAGGTAATTAATTTATCAGATCACAATCTATCTGAGGAGGACCTCTCACTACTTGAGAAGGGCCTGTCCTTTGCCCCCAGTTCACAGTTTGATCAATTCACGGCCATTAAGGATTTACACCTCTTTGGCCGAACAATTATGATGAGACGGTGGCATTATAAGGAAGTGGATACGGAAATCTTTAGCACAGAATGTGAACGTTCAGCTCTCCAGACCTTGGAGGACCTCCTATTGGAACAGGAGAATGTACTTAAGAGTGATGTTCCATCTAACATACGTAAAAAATCACAAAAATTTCCCCCTTTGTCCATCTGTCCTGCGGTGGATTTATTTGTGAAATCCGTCAGCAGGGATTTTGAAAAAATATCTACTTCCATCTCTTCTGATAATTTAACTAAAACCCAGCGAACAAGTTTGAAAAAACTAACCAACCTCTCTGATGTGATATTCAAACCGGCGGACAAAGGGGGAACATTGTGATATGGCCACGCAAGATGTATCTTGCTGAAGCCTACCGTCAATTGAATGACGAGACCTGTTATAAAAAACTTACATATAATGATAATCCTTTGTCTTCTTTTAGCCGTGAACTGGTAAAGATCCTGGATACAGCTCTGAAAAATGACATCATCTCTAGACAACTATATGATGCCTTGACAATCTCTGAACCTACTATCCCAACATTATATCTTCTTCCGAAAATCCACAAACATACTTCCAGACCACCAGGTAGGCCCATTATATCGGGACAAGGAAGTTTGGTTGATAATGTATGTAAATTCCTGGACTTCCATTTGAAACCTATGGTGGAGATTCTGCCATCATATGTACGTGATACAGCAGATCTACTCCTAAAACTCCAGGACATTTGTTTGGAAGATGAAGTCTTGCTGGTGACATGTGACATTGAGTCACTATACACCAGTATAAGGCATACTGATGGCCTATATGCAGTGGAGTATTTCTTACGTGCTAACAATGTCGCCAAAGATCTAGCGACGCTGCTAATACAATTATTACAATTTGTCCTGACCCGGAACTTTTCACTTTCAATGGGTCCTTCTTCCTGCAGCTCCAGGGTACTGCAATGGGAGCGGCTTGTGCGCCCTCATATGCAAATTTGTTCCTGGGGCTGTGGGAGAGGGACCTATTCCTGTCAGACAGACACGCCATCATGGACCGCGCCATTTTCTGGGCGCGGTACATTGATGACGTCTTTCTGATCTGGCAGGGATCTGAGGAGGAACTACATAACTTTTTAGGATGTTAAATAATAACGACCGTAACATCAAGTTATCCTATGTCCATCATACTATGAAGGTAAACTTCCTGGATGTCTCCATAATGAAATCGATCAATGGACACATACAAACCGATGTGTATCGGAAGGAGACGGCAACCAATGCATACTTACATGCATCTTCTTTGCATCCTAGGAGCACCATTAAGGCTATACCTACCGGCCAGTTCCTACGGATCAGGAGGATATGCTCGGAGGACTCACTGTTTGAACAGCAAGCTACAGAGCTGAAAGATCGTTTCCGCAAACGCGGCTACAGTAACCGGTTGATTAAAAAGGCATATTCACGGGCACGTAGACAAAAACAGTCTGCCTTACTTCAACCACAATATAACAAGATGGGTGATTCCCAAATCAGGTATGTGACCACTTACCATTCACGCTGGCAAGAAATGAGGGGCTGTATGTCCAAATATTGGGAAATTTTGCTTACTGATCCAATTCTTCAGAAAATACTTCCATCACGGCCACTTATCACAGCTCGTAGAGCCAACACATTACGGGACATTATGGTAAAGAGTTACCTACAACCGGCCCCTGTGAAATTGTTTCCAGGGATACCTGAACAACGGGAGGTTTTAAACCTTGTGGCCGCTGTGTAGCTTGCCCTAATATGGAACGGGCAATTGAATTCACCAGCTCCGGACGAACAAAAGACTTTTAAAATTAAACAGAGCATTACTTGTTCCACTTGCAGGGTAGTGTACTATGCTTCTTGTCCCTGCCCTAAAATCTACGTGGGTCTTACTACACGCGAATTGAAAGTTAGAGTCCGCGAGCATATTAAAGACATCATCTCCGCATAGGATATGGAGAGAAATATGGATTTGAAACCGGTTGCCAGACACTTTCGAGACTTCCATGGATGCAATCCAAGACTCTTAAAGGTAAGGGGATTGATTGCATCAAGGGGACCTTAGGGCTGGAAATATTTCCAAAAAATTGGCTCAGAAAGAGAGCCGTTGGATTTGGACACTTGGGACATTGCGCCCCAGGGGTCTCAACGAAAATTTGGGTCTCTCATCGTTCTTATGATCTCTAGGACCACGGCTGTGGATCCATTGTTTTTAATTTGTTTTTAATTTATGCTTAATCTCTTATTTTTTGCTCTTACTCTAGGCCGCGGATGTTTTTTGTCTTTTGTTGCCCTCCATTTGATGCACTAACGAGAAGACTCCATCAACATTTGTACTGATAGAACCAATCACAGACATATTTGTATATTTGAAGTGCATTGATGTCCGGGATAGCTCCTGACTTTAATATTCTTCATTTATTATATTTTCCATATATATTTTTAACTATTCATTCATTTTTCATTTTTTATTTTCTTTTCATTTACTTTTGCTCCTCAATTGTTTCTTTATACATATGTGTGCTGGTTCACATTATATGACTTATCAATTGTATTATTGTCTTCCATACACTTTCTCCCCCCCCTTTTTTCACACTTGTTCACAACTTGGCAATAGCCATGTCCACCTTGGGAATGGATCCCCATGAATCCACCAAGGGTTTAGCCATCGAGAACATAGATTTAACCTTCTTTGTTAAAACCGGACCCTTTCCAGGTTTTTTCCACTCTACAAACATGACAGAGAGGAGGGTCTCATCCGCTTTGAAGACACGAGGTGCCCGACTAGTGGGATCGGAAGGCTCCCTAAGGTCAACATCCTGGTTCCCCGACAAAGAAAGACAATTTCTGTGTCTTTTCAGGGGGGAAAAAACACGATGTCAGCTCCTCCTCATTCGAGGAGGAAGAAACTATGGAGACCAAGAAGGTCTCTCTACCGGGACAGAGGTCTCCATAGGGGCCTGGGCAGGCATAGGAAGCCTTTTCATCCAGCAGGCCTATGACTCCCTTAATAGAGCCATTGATACATATCCTGCAACGTAGGTTCACTAGAGGGCAGAACCCTCTAACGGCAGCTGTAACCTCTGGAGTAGGGACAGCTGTCCTCCAGAAGAGCGCTGCAATGGCAGCAGGATAGATGCTTCCTCTTGGAATCCAATTTCCTGCCTTCCGAATCCCGCAGGACATCACTGCGGGACAAAAAGCGACAAATAAAACATTTGTAAACCACCTCTCTCCGCAAGAAAGGTAGAAAAACAGACCGGAGGCAGCTGAGGACCGGAGGAAAAAAACACCACAAGTGGAACAACACCAACTTTAGGACTCTGGGAGCTAGCTGAAAAAGCATATGCAGCCAGGAGACCGAACTGGAGCTCACTGCTTTCTTAAATAGTGGAAGGGGAGGGATAGCCAATCCACCCTCCCCCCAATAAATCCTCCACAGGAAGAAGCATAAGAAAAAAATACTTAAAAGTTTCGCATGAAAATGCGAAAAAATAGCATCCGCGAAAAAAAAATGCGTCTGTGAAAAAAAATTGCGTCCGTGAAAAAACGCGTCTGGAATACCCGGAAGTGACACAAAGGAGAATCCCTGCATCACTTCCGGAAGATGGCGGCGCCCAGGGACCGAGAATCCTGGACTGAGGACGCCGCCAAAATACCCTAGCCAGGAGCAACCGCGCGGGGCCGGCAGCAGATAAGCTGCCGGCCAAACTGACAAGGTACCTAGGAAAGGGCAACGCCATTACCAAAACGAAAAGAAGGCTCCCCGCACTTTCCATAAGAAAGGGGGGAACAAACCGCCTAGTCCACCTGTCCGGGAGGACAAAAAAAAAACACAGTGGGCTGGGGGTTGACTCCCTCCTTTTAAGGAAATACTTAATTGTTAAATTGAGTTATTAGTCTTTGCTCATTAAACATTCCGCCAGTTCTATCAGTCCAAGGGGGGTGGTTAACCCCATCTGTGCTGCTGGTAGGACGTAAGGGAATTAAATTTTTTTTACTTCATTTACCAGTTTCATGAAGTACAATATGTGACGAAAAAACAATCTCAGAATGGCCTGGATAAGTAAAAGCGTTTTAAATTTATCACCACATAAAGTGGCACTGGTCAGATTTGCAAAAAATGGCCAGGTCCTTAAGGTTAAATAAGGCTGCAATTTAAACGCAATCGCAAATACCCAGGCAAACACCCACAGGCCATAACATTAAAGGTGCAGCTTTCCAAATTACTGGCCCTGGAAATGTTGCCATTTAGGCTTGTGGAAACTGAGGCTTTCCGCAGCCTAATGTCGTCAGTCGTCCCGCATTATGCAGTCCCCAGCCGCCACTATTTTTCAAGGTGTGCCATGCCTGCCTTACACCAACATGTGTCCTGTAACATATGCCCTGACCAACGCAGTTACTGGGAAGGTCCACTTAACCACAGACACATGGACAAGTTCATTCGGCCACGGACACTACATTTCCCTGACGGCACACTGGGTGAATGTTGTGGAGGCCGGGAGCGTGTCGTATTCTGGGATGGCACAGGTGCTACGACGCCAAGGATTGCAGGCCCCACGTCAATCAGGGTTTTCGACAACACCTACATTCTCCACTTCCACCTCCTCCTTCACTTCCATCTCCGAATTATCCACATGCAGCACCAGTCAGCCATTAGTTGGTAGCTGGAAGCAGTGTAGCACTGCAGTGGGGAAGCAGCAACAGGCCCTGCTGAAACTGATATGCTTAGGGGATAAACAACACACTGCGGCAGAGCTATGGCAGCTGATTAGAGACCAAACTGAGCTCTGGCTCTCTCCACTCAACCTACTACCATGCATGGTTGTTTCTGATAATGGCCGTAACTTGGTGGCGGCTTTGGAACTTGGCAAGCTCACATACATCCCATGCCTAGTCCATGTCTTAAACTAAGTGGTTCAGCGGTTTCTCAAAACCTACCCCAATTTGCCTGAGCTACTGGTGAAGATGCACCGCTGGAACTCAACATTTCACATGTTGGCCAGGCTTTGTGAGCAGCAGAGGGCAGTAGTGGAATGCCAGCTGCAATATGGTCGTCGTCTTTCCAGTCAGCTTTCACTATTCACAAGAGAGGAATGGGCATGGATGTATGATTTCTGTGAGGTTTTAATAAACTTTGAGGAATCAACACAGATGGTGAGTGGTGATAACGTTATTATCAGCGTAACCATCCCACTTCTATGTCTACTCAAAAGCTCCCTGCTCACAATTAAGGTCGACGCTTTGCATGTGGAAGAGGTGGAAATGGGGGAAGACATTACACAGGGTGATAGCCAGACCACCCTTAGTTCATCTTTTCAGAGTAAATTGGATGATGAAGAGGAGGAGGAGGAGCAGGAGACGGTTGCCTCCACTACAGAGGGAAGTACCCATGGAAGTTTAATTCCATCTGTTCAGCATGGGTGGGAAGAAGAGGAGGAAGAGGATAAGTAGATTGAAAGTAATCCTCCTGATGACGACAGCAAACTCTTGCCTGTTGGTACTCTTGCACATATGGCTCACTTCGTGTTAGGCTGCCTTTCCCGCGACCCGCGCGTTATTCGCATTTTAGACAACACAGATTACTAGTTGTTCACCCTTCTCGACCCCCGCTACAAAGAGAACTTCTTATCTCTCATTCCTCTGTTGGAGAGGACGAGCAAAATGGTGCAATATCAGAAGGTCTTTGTTGAAAAATTGCTCTAAAAATTTCAATCTGACAACATTGGCGGCAGAGTCCGTAGTTCCTTGGGCAACTGAGGAGGGGAGACAAGGGGAACACACAGCAGTTCCAACAGAGGCAGGGCAACACTCTCCAAAGCCTGGGACAGTTTCATAACATCCTCATCATTTTGAAAGATGGTGAAGCAGTACATAGCAGACCGTGACAGCGTCGTCAATGATCTCTCAGTGCCTTACAACTACTGGGTGTCCAAGCTGGACATGTGGCATGAACTGGCCCTCTATGCCTTGGAGGTACTGGCCTGCCCTGCCGCCAGCGTTTTGTCAGAGCGGGTATTTAGTGCTGCTGATGGCATTATAACAGATAAGAGTATCCGCCTGTCATCTGAAAATGCTGACTCTTATAAAAATGAACAAGGCCTGGATTGCCCCTAACTTCTTGACTCCACCAGAGGAAAGCTGAAAAACATTAACCCCTTAAGGACCCAGCCTTATTTACCTTAAGGACCCGGCCATTTTTTGCAAATCTGACCGGTGTCACTTTATGTGGTGATAACTTTAAAACGCGTTTACTTATCCAGGCCATTCTGAGACAGTTTTTTTGTCGCATATTGTACTTCACGACAGTGGTAAAATGGAGTCCGAAAATTTCATTTTTATTTATAAAAAAAGACCAAATTTACCCAAAATTCTGAAAAATTAGCTATTTTCCAAGTCTCAATATCTCTACTTCTATAATACATAGGAATACCACCAAAGGAAGTTATTGATTTACATTCCCCATATGCCTATTTCATGTATTGATCATTTTGAGAATGCCATTTCATTTTTTGGGGACGTTACAAGGCTTAGAAGTTTAGAAGCAAATCTTGAAATTTTTCAGAAATGTTCAAAAACCCACTTTTTAGGGACCAGTTCAGGTCTGATTCACTTTCTGAGGCTTACATAATAGAAACCACCCAAAAATGACCCCATTCTAGAAACTACACCCATCAAGGCATTCAAAACTGATTTTACAAATGTCATTAACCCTTTAGGTGTTCCACAAGAGTTATTGGTAGAGTCGAGCGAACAGGACGGCACGTTGGATGTTCGGGTTCGAGAAGTTCGGCCAAACTTCCCGAAAATGTTCGGGTTCGGGATCCGAATTCGACCCGAACTTCACCCCGAACCCCATTGAAGTCAATGGGGACCCAAACTTTTGGGCACTAAAAAGGCTGTAAAATAGCCAAGGAAAGGGCTAGAGGACTGCAAAAGGCAGCAAAATGTAGGTAAATGCCCTGCAAACATATGTGAATATGAGAAATGATAAAATAAAATAAAATACAGAAAAATAATAAATAAACATTCTAAAATTGAGCCCAAGTGAGTGATAGTGGCACATGTCAACCAGCAAACAGGGGATGTGGCAGCAACGCCACCACATTTGTCTTTGTCACCAAGCATCTCCACCAAATCCCATAGAAGTGTTCAGCTATCAGCTGTCCATCTCCCAAACACTGGAGAGAAAAAGAAATAGAAAGAGGAAGTACCCCCTACCCATGGCTTTGAATGCCTTATTTCAAACTTCTTGGTCCTTTCAAATGCTGTCATTCTGTCTGGTGGACAGTTTTAAAAACCTCATGGCGGTGGCTATCCCACAGTACGTGTATTCCAGCCACTGCTACTTTTGCAGGCAAGCCATTCCTTCCCTGCTCAACCAAGTGGCGGACAAAATCAAGTGTGCATTGCGCAACGCTATCTGTGGCAATGTCCACATAACCAACAACGCAGTGGGTCAATGTAGCGGCTGGCCAAAGGCCGATAGCATTTTTGCGAATGTCCTTCCGCCCCCGAGGATTGCTGAGCATTTCTCTTTGTATCCTGTTACCTCCTGCTCCTCCTACTCGACTTCCTCCTCCTCTACCTCCTCCTCATCCACTCAGCGTAACAACTTCACCAGCCACAGCAGCACTGCCAGGGAAACGACAGCAGGTTGTTTTAAAACTTGGGTGTTTGTGGGACAAACCCTGCACTGCGCAGGAGCTGTGGACAGGCATGGAACAACAGACCAATCATTGGATGGTGCCACTGAGCCTCCAGCACGGCCTGGTGTTGTGTGCTAATGGGCAAAATATATTAGCAGGTCTAGGCCTAGCCAATTTGACACACATCCCCTGCCTGCCACATGTGCTGAATTTGGGGTGCAGAAATTCCTAAACACCAGACAGTGAAAATCAATTCAGTTAATCGAACACACACAACACCCCCCCCCCTTCACTCAAGCCATTAACAAACTATTTACAAATTTTCTTAAAAACATATTAAAATAACTATACTGCAGCTAAAATTACTACATAAAGAAACAAAACCATATACACGCCTTATCCTTAACTTAAGGCCAACCAAATAAAAGTGGCTCGGAGGGTGGGTACCAACATAGGCCCTGGCCTGGAACACAATTGTCCAGCCAGGGCACAGTTCTGGAGGATAAGGAAGAGGAGTAGGAGGAACGCTGGTGGATACAGAGGACACAGACGATATACCTCCCTCAAAAAGGATAGCTTGTCCTTGCCTCTGGGCAGCCTGAGCAACGACCGACCAGTTACTGCCACATTCTAACTTTTGCTGATTACTGGGTGGCCACCCTGCTGCATCCCCGTTACAAGGACAACGTGCCATCCTTAATTCCCTCACTGGAGTGTAATGGGAAGACGAGCCCACTAGTAGACACGCTGCTGATGGCATTCACACCTGACACCGGGGACTCAGTGGAAGCAAGGTGAAGGCAGAGGAGGAGGAGGAAGAAATTGCAAATGCAGCTGGGTCACCACCAACACCTCAAAAGGCAGGGTTAGCATGGGCAAAATGTGGAAAAGCTTTTTCATCACGCCACAACAACCTGCACCATCAGCAGATCTGGAACATCTTAGCAGGAAGCAGCATTTCAGCAACATGGTGGACCAGTACATGTAATGACTGATGGGTCTGCCTAGAGGAAAAGCTACAGGGGAAGCAGGGAAGGCAACTGCTTTGGGGACGTGACCTAGAAAAGGCCCATCAAGGAGAAGGAGGAAGACTAACAGTATTATACAATGAAATTATAAACAGTGGCAGTAAAGACAGTGTAGAAAGCGAATAGAACAGCTGCTGGGCCTGGTCTGAGAGAGCGATCTTTAGTAGCCACAGGCATGGCGGCATGAAAGGAAGAAGTTTTCACAAAAATTACTGGGGGTGCCCAATCATTTCTAGCTACACCACTGGGTCTGCCCCATTCAACTTCTGGGTCATCACATGGGCACATGTACTGAGGTTGCCCTTTACGTTTTGGAGGTGCTGGCCTACCCTGCAGCCACTGTATTATCTGAACGTGTGTTTAGCATGGCTGGTGGCATTATCACAATATCACAAGCGCAGCTGCCTGTCCTCAGACAATATGGGCAAGCTTTCGTTTATTAAAAAGAACCAGACATGGATCCCACAGAACTTGTTTGTACCTTATGCGGAATAGACAAGTATACCGGCCTCACCCAACCACTGTTATACTACCAGGCACTTACACTTTGTTTTATTTTTTATATTTTCCCAATGTTTTGGGGTCTACACTAAATTATTTAAAAAATTACAAATAAAAAAAACTGTTATTGGCGACTACATTTGGCTTCACAGCCCAAAAAGTCTTTATTTCATGCAAGAATGTAACCGCCAGTTGTAAGTTTCCTGTCAGTTATGCAGTGCAGGGGTTTGTACCTGGCAAAAATGGTAATCTTTCACCCAACAATTTAAAATCTATCCTTTGCTGGACAGTATTAAACTTGGCCAGCCACAGCTGGAACCACTGATTTACGGTATTGCTATTTTGGCAATTGAATTTCATGCAAGAAAAAAATCTATCCTTTGCCGGATACTATTAAACTTGGCCAGCCACTGCTGGGACACCAGATTTAGGGGACTGCAATTTTGGCAATATAATTTCATCCAATAACAAAATTTACCCTTTGCCGGACACTATTAAACTTGGCCAGCCACAGCTGAAACCACTGATTTACGGTATTTCTATTTTTGCAACTGAATTTCACCCCAGAAAATAATTTATCCTTTGACGGACATTATGAAACTTGTCAAGTCACAGTTGGAACATCAGATTTACGGTATTTCTATTTTTGCAATTGAATTTCACCACAGAAAAAAACATATCCTTTGCCTGACACTATTTAACTTGGCCAGCCACAGCTGAAACCACCGATTTACGGTATTTTTATTTTGGCAACTGAATTTCAACCCAGAAAATAATATATCCTTTGACGGACATTATGAAACTTGTCCAGTCACAGCTGGAACACCAGATTTACGGTATTTCTATTTTTGCAACTGAATTTAAACCCAGAAAATAATATATCCTTTGACGGACACTATGAAACTTGTCTAGTCAGAGCTGGAACACCAGATTTACGGTATTTCTATTTTTGCAACTGAATTTCACCCCAGAAAATAATATATCCTTTGACGGACACTATGAAACTTGTCAAGTCACAGCTGGAACATCAGATTTACAGTATTTCTATTTTTGCAACTGAATTTCACCACATAAAATAATATATCCTTTGACAGACACTATGAAACTTGTCCAGTCACAGCTGGAACACCAGATTTACAGTATTTCTATTTTTGAAATTGAATTTCACCCCAGAAAATAATATATACTTTGACGGAAACTATGAAACTTGTCCAGTCACAGCTGGAACACCAGATTTACGGTATTTCTATTTTGGCAACTAAATTTCACCCCAGAAAATAATATATCCTTTGACGGACACTATGAAACTTGTCCAGTCACAGCTGGAACACCAGATTTACTGTGTTTCTATTTTTGCAATTGAATTTCACCCCAGAAAAAAACATATCCTTTGCCTGACACTATTTAACTTGGCCAGCCACAGCTGAAACCACTGATTTACGGTATTTTTATTTTGGCAACTGAATTTCAACCCAGAAAATAATATATCCTTTGACGGACACAATGAAACTTGTCCAGTCACAGCTGGAACACCTGACTTACGGTATTTCTATTTTTGCAACTGAATTTCAACCCAGAAAATAATATATCCTTTGACGGACACTATGAAACTTGTCCAGTCATAGCTGGAACACCAGATTTACGGTATTTCTATTTTTGCAACTGAATTTCAACCCAGAAAATAATATATCCTTTGACGGACACTATGAAACTTGTCCAGTCACAGCTGGAACACCAGATTTACGGTATTTCTATTTTCTAAACTGAATTTGACCCCAGAAAATAATATATACTTTGACGGAAACTATGAAACTTGTCCAGTCACAGCTGGAACACCAGATTTATGGTATTGCTATTCTTGCAACTGAATTTCACCACATAAAATAATATATCCTTTGACGGACACTATGAAACTTGTCCAGTCACAGCTGAAACACCAGATTTACGGTATTTCTATTTTTGAAATTGAATTTCACCCCAGAAAATAATATATCCTTTGCAGGACATTATTGAACTTGGCCAGCCAAAGCTGAAACCACTGATTTATGGAATTGCTATTTTGGCAATTGAATTTCATCCCAGAAAAAATATATCCTTTGCCGGACACTATTAAACTTGGCCAGACACAGCTGGAACACCAGATTTATGGTATTTCTATTTTTGAAACAGAATTTCACCCCAGAAAATAATATATCCTTTGCCGGACACTATTGAACTTGGCCAGCCACAGCTGAAACCACTGATTTACGGTATTGCTATTTTGGCAATAGAATTTCACCCCAGAAAAGAATATATCCTTTGCCGGACACTCTTAAACTTGTCCATTCACAGCTAGAACACCAGATTTACTGTATTTCTATTTTTGTAACTGAATTTCACCCCCCAAAAAATATATCCTTTGCTGGACACTATTGAACTTGGCCAGACACAGCTGAAACCACTGATTTACGGTATTGCTATTTTGGCATCTGAACTTCACCCAAGAAAATAATATATCCTTTGACGGACACTTTGACACTTGTCCAGTCACAGCTGGAACACCAGATTTACGGTATTTCTATTTTTCCAACTGAATTTCACCCCAGAATAAAATATATCCTTTGCCGGACATAATTGAACTTGGCCAGCCACAGCTGAAACCACTGATTTACGGTATTGATATTTTGGCAATTGAATTTAACCCCAGAAAAAAATATATCCTTTGCCGGACACTATTAAACTTGGCCAGTCACAGCTGGAACACCAGACTTACGGTATTTCTATTTTTGCAACTGAATTTCAACCCAGAAAATAATATATCCTTTGACGGACACTATGAAACTTGTCCAGTCATAGCTGGAACACCAGATTTATGGTATTTCTATTTTTGAAACTGAATTTCACCCCAGAAAATAATATATACTTTGACGGACACTATGAAACTTGTCCAGTCACAGCTGGAACACCAGATTTATGGTATTGCTATTTTTGCAACTGAATTTCACCACATAAAATAATATATCCTTTGACGGACACTATGAAACTTGTCCAGTCACAGCTGGAACACCAGATTTACGGTATTTCTATTTTTGCAACTGAATTTCACCCCAGAAAATAATATATCCTTTGACGGACACTATGAAACTTGTCTAGTCACCGCTAGAACACCAGATTTACGGTATTTAAATTTTTGAAACTGAATTTCACTCCGGAAAATAATATATACTTTGACGGAAACTATGAAAATTGTGCAGTCACAGCTGGAACACCAGATTTACGGTATTTCTATTTTGGCAACTGAATTTCACCCCAGAAAATAATATATCCTTTGACGGACACTATGAAACATGTCCAGTCACCGCTGGAACACCAGATTTACGGTATTTAAATTTTTTAAACTGAATTTCACCCCGGAAAATAATATATACTTTGACGGAAACTATGAAAATTGTCCAGTCACAGTAGGAACACCAGATTTACGGTATTTCTATTTTGGCAACTGAATTTCACCCCAGAAAAGAATATATCCTTTGACGGACACTATGAAACTTGTTCAGTCACAGCTGGAACATCAGATTTACGGTATTTCTATTTTTGCAACTGAATTTCACCACAGAAAATAATATATCCTTTGACGGACACTATGAAACTTGTCCAGTCACAACTGGAACACCAGATTTATGGTATTTCTATTTTTGAAACTGAATTTCAACCAAGAAAAAAATATATCCTTTGCAGGACATTATTGAACTTGGCCAGCCATAGCTGAAACCACTGAATTACGGAATTGCTATTTTGGCAATTGAATTTCACCCCAGAAAAAAAAAAATCCTTTGCCGGACACTATTAAACTTGTCCAGTCACAGCTGGAACACCAGATTTATGGTATTTCTATTTTTGAAACTTAATTTCACCCCAGAAAATAATATATCCTTTGCCGGACACTTTTGAACTTGGCCAGCCACAGCTGAAACCACTGATTTACGGTATTGCTATTTTGGCAATTAAATTTCACCCCAGAAAAGAATATATCCTTTGCCGGACACTCTTAAGCTTGTCCATTCACAGCTAGAACACCAGATTTACGGTATTTCTATTTTTGTAACTGAATTTCACCCCCCAAAAAATATATCCTTTGCTGGACGCTATTGAACTTGGCCTGACACAGCTGAAACCACTGATTTACGGTATTGCTATTTTGGCAATTGAATTTCACCTTAGAAAAAAATATATCCTTTGCCGGACACTATTAAACTTGGCCAGCCACAGCTGAAACCACTGATTTATGGTATTGATATTTTGGCAATTGAATTTCACCCCAGAAAAAAAAAAATCCTTTGACGGACACTATTTAACTTGTCCAGTCACAGCTGGCACACCAGATTTATGGTATTTCTATTTTTGCAACTGAATTTCACCGCAGAAAATGTATATATCCTATGACGGACACTACGAAACTTGTCCAGTCACAGCCGGAACACAAGATTTACGGTATTGCTATTTTGGCAATTGAATTTAACCCCAGAACAAAATATATCCTTTGCCGGACACTATTAAACTTTGCCAACCACTGCTGGGACACCAGATTTAGGGGATTGCTATTTTGGCAATTGAATTTCACCACAGAAAAAATCTGTCCTTTTCCATACAGCAAACAGTATTACACTTGACTAGCCACAGCTGGAACACCAGATTTAATGGATTGCTATTTTGGCAATTTAATTTAACCCCTCAATAAAATATAGAAATTTCTCTCCTGAGTTTCTAGGGGTGACAATAAGCACAGCCAAGCCCCTGATGTAGGATATAGCAAAAAAAAAAAAACTAGTATTGATGGATTGATGGACTTGGTTGCAGCCTGTGATGGTGCACCACAAGACACAAAATGGCCACCGATCACCCCAGAAAAAAGTGACAGAAAAACGCTCTGTGCAGCCTAAAAACCAGTGAGCAATTAACTAGCAGAAGTTGAATGTTTCACAGCTGTAGATCGATCACTTCATTAGGTGTTTTTGCTGAATTTTCCCTGCCTAATCTCGTCCTCACAACAGCTGCCTCCTATCCCTACACTAATCAGAGCAGAGTGAAGTGCAGCGCTACGTAACTCCAGCTTAAATTGAGGCTGGGTCACATGTTGCACTTGGCCAATCACAGCCATGCCATTAGTAGGCATGGCTGTGATGGCTTCTTAGGGCAAGAAGTAAAATGCTAGATGATTGGCTGCTGTGCAGCCCTCCCGAAAGCGGGAATAAATCGCCGAACAACGATATTTTTTGAAAATGTTCGAGTCCGGGTCTGTGTCCCGAACACCCCAAAATTCGGTACGAACCCGTACTATACAGTTGGGGTTCGCTCATCCCTAGTAAATGGAGATGTAGTTTCAGAATTTCGATTTTTTGGAAAATTTTCCATTCTAATCCGTTTTTTCCGGTAACAAATCAAGGGTTAACAGCCAAACAAAATTTAATATTTATTGCCCTGATTCTGTAGTTTGCAGAAACACCCCATATGTGGTCGTAAACTGCTGTATGGCCAAATGGCAGGGCACAGAATGAAGGGAAAATCATATGGTTTTTGGAAGGCGGATTTTGCTGGACTGGTTTTTTGACACCATGTCTAATTTGAAGGCCCCCCGATGCACCCCTAGAGTAGAAACTCCATAAAAGTGACTCAATCTAAGAAACTACACCCCTTGAGGTATTCAAAACCGATTTTACAAACTTTGTTAACCCTTTAGGTGTTCCACAAGAGTTATTGGCAAATGGAGATGAAATTTCAGAATTTCTATTTTTTGTTACCTTTCCTTAAAAAAAAGTGTAATATAGAGCAACCAAAATCATATTTGCCCTAAAATAGTACAAACAAAACTGCCTCCTTATCCCGTAGTTTCCAAAATGGGGTCACTTTTTGGGAGTTTCTTCTGTAGGGGTGCATCAGGGAGGCTTCAAATGGGACAGGGTGTCAAAAAACCAGTCCAGCAAAATCTGCCTTCCAAAAACCATATGGCGTTCCCTTCCTACTATGCCCTGCCGTTTGGCCATACAGCAGTTTATGACCACATATGGGGTGTTTCTGCAAACTACAGAATCAGGGCAATAAATATTTAATTTTGTTTAGCTTTTAACCCTTGTTTGTTACTGGAAAAATGGATTAAAATGGAAAATTTGCAAAAATTTGTTAAGGTTTTTATTTTCTGTCATTTACATAGTTGATCTGACAGGTTCGATTGTGTGCTATTTCTATAGAGCAGGTTGTTATGGACGCGACAATACCAAATATAACTACTTTTTGGGGTTTTTTGTTTCAGTTTTTCATAACAAAGCATTTTTGAAAACAAATATTTTTTTGGTGTCTCCACATTCTGAAAGCCATATTTTAAATTTTTATTTTTTTGGAGACTGTCTTATGTAGGGGCTCATTTTTTGCAGGATGAGATGACAGTTTGATTGGCACTTGGGGTGCATATGACATTTTGGTTGCTTGCTATTACACTTTTTGCGATGTAAGGTGACAAAAATGACTTTTGACACAGTATTTATATATCATTTTTTTTTGTGTTCACTAAGGGGTTAGGTTATGTGTTATTTTTGTAGAGCAGGTTGTTACGAACGTGGCAATACCTAATATGTATACTTTTAATTAATTTATTTAAGTTTTACCCATTAATAGTTTCCATAATCTGAGAGCCATATTTTTTTATTTTTTGGGGCGACGGTCCTATGTAGGCTATCATTTTTTGCGCGATATGATGGCGGTTTTATTGGCACCTTTTTTGAGTGCATATAACTTTTTGATTGCTTGCTATTACAGTTTTTGTAATGTGAGGTGACAAAAATTATTTTTTTGACATAGTTTTTATTTAATTTTGTTACGGTATTTTTCTGAGGGGTTAGATTATGTGATGTTTTGATAGCGCAGGTTTTTACAGATGCGCAGATACCTAATATGTATACTGTTTTTTTATTTATTTTACTTTAACACAATAACAGCATTTTAGAAAAAATGTTTTAGTGTCTCCATAGTCTGAGAGCCATATTTTTTTGGGCAATTGTGCTATGTAGGGGCTCAGTTTTTGCGGGATGAGATGGCGGTTTGATTGGTACTATTTTGGAAAGCATACGCCTTTTTGATCGCACAGTATTACACTTTTTGTGAGGTAAGGTGAAAAAAATAGCTTTTTTTACACCATTTTTTGTTTTGTTTTTTACGGTATTTACTTGAGGAGTTAGGTCATGTGATATTTTTATAGATCAGGTTTTTACAGATGCGGCAATACCTAATATGTGTAGTGTATTTTATTTTTTTAATTATAATTCATTGATATGTGTTTTTTTTACATTTTTTTGACCCAGACCCACTTGGTTCTTGTAGATCCAGTGGATCTGGTGTCTATATAATACAGTACAGTACACTATATAGTGTATTGTACTGTATTTTGTACTTTACACTGTCTGGTCAGACTTCAGCAGAAGTCTGATCAGAGTTACTATTACCATGGCAAGCAGGACGCCTCTGAAGGCGTCCTGTTGCCATGGTAACCATCACCCGCTGCCAGAACTGGGCAGCGGCTGATGGGAAGGGAGGAGGGCTTCCTCCCTCTGTGATCCCATTCTGTCCGGGAGCTCCCTCCCTGTTAACCCCTTCCACTGCAATGTGCTGACACTCTGCTAACCACTGGCCACCAATGAATATTACACAGGAGGAGGGCGGGGGATCACGATCCCGCACACCGCACCGCCCGCCTCCTGTATCGCCCACACGCCGGGGGAGGGGGGGACATTGAAGGCTCGGGGGGGGGGGGGGGAATATAGTGTGCAAAATTTTTTATACATTCTATAAGGTTCTGATTCCCGCAGTGACGGACTGCGGGAATCAGAACCTTTGACCCGGCATTAGAAGCCTCTGATTGGCTAGTCTGTATAGACTAGCCAATCAGAGTGATTGCTGGCTAGGGACCACTCTGATTGGTCCCCGGCCGGTTAGCTGAGACCCCTGGCTGTGTGTAACAGCCGGGGTCTCAGCGCTGTCACCATGTCTGCAGACATCGTGACAGTTTAACTGTAGGACGAGAATGCTTATCCTAATGCGCTAAGTACCACTCAGTTAGGATGAGCATTCTCGTCCTGGAGGGGTTAAGGCATTTTAAATTTGTTGTTTCTAATGTACTGAATATACTGTATTCCCATGCACCCAGTCAACCACAAAGAAGGGTATATGGTTGAATGTTCCTTTTCTCATCTTCCTCCTACTCTTCCTTCATGTCAACATGCTTATTTGTATTTCGCCTATAATGCCCTCGCATATATGCCCTCGCATATAATGTTTTACAGGGTCAGTTCACCTACAGGCACTTGCGTATAATTTTTTACAGGGTCAGCTCACCTACATGCCTTGGAATCTAATGTTTTACAGGGTCAGCTCACCTACAAGCCCTCGCATATAATTTTTTACAGGGTCAGCTCACCTGCACGCTCTCGCATATAATGTTTTACAGGGTCAGCTCACCTGCAGGCCCTCACCTACAACCTTGTAGAGGGGTCAGCTCACCAGCAGGCACTCACCTAAAATCTTTTACAGGGTCAGCTCACCTGCAGGCTCTCGCATATAATGTTTTACAGGGTCAGCTCACTTACAGGCCCTTGCATATAATGTTTTACAGGGTCAGCTCACCTACAGGCTCTCACATATAATTTTTTACAGGGTCAGCTCACCTACAGGCTTTGGAATCTAATGTTTTACAGCGTCAGCTCACCTACAGGCCCTCGCATATAATTTTTTACAGGGTCAGCTCACCTGCAGGCACTCACATATAATGTTTTATAGGGTCAGCTCACCTGTAGGCCCTCGCATATAATGTTTTACAGGGTCAGCTCACCTGCAGGCCCTCACCTACAACCTTTTAGAGGGGTCAGCTCACCAGCAGGCACTCACCTACAATCTTTTACAGGGTCAGCTCACCTGCAGGCTCTCGAATATAATGTTTTACATGGTCAGCTCACTTACAGGCCCTTGCATATAATGTTTTACAGGGTCACCTCACCTACAGGCCCTCGCATATAATGTTTTATAGGATCAGATCACCTGCAGGGCCTTGCATATAATGTTTTACAGGATCAGCTCAACTGCAGACCCTAAATATAATTTTTTACAGGGTCAGCTCACCTACAGGCCCTCACATATAGTGTTTTACAGGGTCAGCTCACCTACTGGCCATTACATATAATGTTTTACAGGGTCAGGTCACCTACAGGCCCTCGCATATAATTTTTACAGGGTCAGCTCACCTGCAGGTCCTCACCTACAATCTTTTACAGGGTCATCTCACCTACAGGCCCTCGCATATAATGTTTTACAGGGTCCGCTCACCATCAGGTCCACACCTACAACCTTTTAGAGGGTCAGCTCACCAGCCGACCCTCACCAACAATCTTTTGCAGGGTCAGCTCACCTGCAGGACTTCGCATATAATGTTTTACAGGGTCAGCTCACCTACAGGCCCTCACCTACAATTTGTTACAGGGTCAGTTCACCTACAGGCCATCGCATATAATGTTTTACAGGGTCAGCTCACCTACAGGCTCTCGCAAATAATGTTTTACATTGTCAGCTCATCTACTGGCCCTCACCTACAATATTTTACAGGGTCAGCTCACCTACAAGCCCATCGCATATAATGTTTTACAGGGTCAGCTCACCTGCGGGCCCTCACCTACAACTTTTTAGAGGGTCAGCTCACCAGCAGGCCCTCACACACAATCTTTTACAGGGTCATCTCACCTACAGGCCCTCGCATATAATGTTTCACAGGGTCAGCTCACCTACTGGCCCTCACATACAACCTTTTACAGGGTCAGCTCACCTACTGGTCTTCGCATATAATTTTTTAGAGGGTCAGCTCAGCTGCAGGCCCTCAACCATAATGTTTTAGAGGGTCAGCTTTGCAGCAGGCCCTCACTCCTAATGTTTTAGATGGTCAGATCAGCAGGCCCTTGCTCCAATTGTTTTTGTGGGTCACCAACAGGCGATCAATCATAATTTTTTAAGGGTTTGTATGATGTCCTCCTTTATGTGTAGCAAAGGGTGTATTGGAGTGCCAATTCCTTGTAATTTTTGGCAGCCCTTTCACTTAGTGCATAGGCTTTATGAGTGTAGGAGTCCCACAATGTGAATGAGGCCCTTCTTTTTGTGATATACAGGTTGTATCGGAGTGTATCTTCCTTGCAATTTTTCCTTGTAATTTTTGGCAGCACTTGCACTCTATATACAAGTAAATATAAAAGGCAAGAGAAAATTGGAGCTCACACAATACCTTTATGAAAGAGTGTAAATCTTTATTTATAACATCATTAAAACATATTTATTTCATTAAAAAGGGGGTGGGAAGGGAAGTTACAGAAAAGAGCCAAACTGGCATCGCACACCAACCGACAATAATGAAGTAAGCATAATATACATAAATATACATATATGAACATATCATGGGAGTTAGGTAAAGTCTAAATAACCCGACCATACTGAAAAGAGTGATGGTCAACATGCACAGGACTTGAATGTAAATATCCAATGATATGATATATACAATGATATAAGGGTATTAGGAAAACCTAAAAAGCCAAGGCAGGGAAGAGACTTACCTAAGTTCAGTGATGTGCACAAACAACCAGTATGGCGTTACCCCGACAAGCGTTTCAGTGTACCTTCGTCTGGGGGTAACCAAGTAAATATACATGAAAGAATATTTCCTAACAATTTTTCAGCCAAAATTGATTTTATATTTGGTTTTGTGCGTATTATTGTAAGTCTGTAAAAGTGGCTTACTACGGACAACATCGGTCCCAGCAGCGACCTGGGAGTCTAAGATGCATCCAGAAATCCTCCCCATGCTGTTCCTAAACCATTTCGGTGGTGTTGCCATCAATTTCTGAAATTGTCCTATGAACCAGATGCCTTACTCTCTTCAGAGCAGGGGGGGTCTGGTTTAATGTTCAGGTTCTCCCATTGACTTCCATTATACTCGGTTGCTCTGTAGAGCACCAAGCATCCTGATGTGTTTGGCCCGATGGGTGCTCGATCAACACTATAACTAACATAAAGCACAATGTGTCATGAGAAAACACAGAGAGAATCAGTTGGATACATACATACAATTTTGCTAATTTTTCCTGAAGGAGTTAATGTATTCTGTGACAACAAGCTCTGATAATTGTATCAACAAACATAGACTGCATTCAATATAGAGAGCACATTCAGGAGGAGACAGCTGATTCACCGGACTGCTGTGGTTTCAGGTCCTGTTGATAGGTGACATTTCTCTGAGAGACATCTTGCACATATTCTATATAATTCTGCTCTCTTGATGCATCACCTATTTGTCAGTGAAATGCTCTTTCTAGCAAAGTTATGCCAGCCATATCCATAATTGTAACCTTTTATTGATACCAGAACAACACTGTAAATATTGCAGGGCTTAAGGTTTGACTATTAGTGTAAGACTTATGTCTATACGGCATAAACAGCATGACTGAAATTTAGAACCTTTCTGCATCTAAATCACAGAGTAGATGTCTAGAAATGTACATTTTTCTCCTTTATTACCATTGGAAATGCTTAATACAGCTTATTATTGAGAGAAATAATACAAGGAATAGGTGGCTTTCTTAAAAGGCATTAGTGTCATGTGTGAAGCACCCATTTGTGACAACTGCATAGACCTTTGAATAGGAAATTGAGGTTTTTCTACCTTTTAAGTATAAAAATGCTAATTTGGGATTCACAGTCTCTGAACTGGAGGACTGCATTTCACATGGAGTATTTTTTTTTTTCTTTCTAAATTTCCAGTTGAAAGAAGGCATTTGGCACACAACTGCCTACAGCCAACTGTCAACAAAAATCAACTGTAATAGCACACTACTGTCACTGATTTATGTGGTGATGTGATAATCTCCTCAATTTAGTTTGCTATATCTTCTTCATACAAAATAGCTAAAAGTCGTGCCATGCACTTCGGAATATCTAGAGGTATCATTAGAATGATAATGGACCATATTAAAGAAATGCCTCACAATTTAAAACTGTCAGTAGAAAAAGAAGAAACACAGATTAAGCTGTACTATACAGTTATATATATGCGTGTGTATATGTGTCTTTGTTCTTTGTGGTCTGAGAATAAACTAGAAGTAAGTTTCTATAGGATCTAGAAGTAATAATTTGCAAACAGCAAACTGCATGTACAGTATGTAGCAACAAGCTTGCATATTTGGAATATAGACAAGGCTTTAAAACATACCAGCAAGGAGTCAAAAAAAAATCTTGAACTAAGACATATAGTTTACAGAAAAGTGAACTTTGTGAAACTTGCTTGGCTTGGCCTAAAAATTAGTATATATCATCCGCTAGTCTGCGAGTTGTTTTGAGGAAAAAATGTTACTGCGTTTTGTTAAACTTAATTAATTTTTGCTTTTTCTCCTCCCCCTTCTTTTAAGGGGTCATCCTAGAATATAAAATTACCCCCCTTATGCTCGGGTCCCCCACACTTAATATTCCTACCCTGTTCCCTGTGCCGCTACTGGTCCCCACACAGCTGCTGCTGCTTCTGCCCATTCGCGGATAAAAACATCAGGGGTCGGGAGGGAGCAGCCAATGGCAGGCGGGGACGGGGATAAGCCTCCCTAGAATCATCCACGATTTCAAGAAAGCTAGTTCCCATCCCCTCCTGCCATTTCCTGCCATTGGCAGCCCCCCTCCCCCGACACTGGATGTTTTCATCCGCACACGGGGAGAAGTAGCAGCGGCGATGTGGGGACCAGGAGTGGTGCCAGGAGCAGGGTAAGTATATTCAGTGTGTGGGGCCCGGGCATATGGGGGAATTTTATGCTCTCGGATAACCCCTTGAACATAATGGCAGCAATAGCAAAGGATGTCAGAGTGACACGGATAGACGCATGTTTGTGTTAAAAAACAGCGTGTTTAAAAAAACACTACACCGTTGCGTGTGTGTTATGCTTTTTCATATTAGAATGCTTCTAAAAAGTGCCCCTTATCAAGAGCAGATGGTTTTTTAAAATTAATATGGTATTATGGAAAAAAAAACTGTAGCTTTTTGGAATCAAGTGTCAAATAATTATGTCTCAACAGGGGCATATCCTTGCATTGTTTTTATACATACACATGTTAATGTAATTAAGAGTAAATTGTTCTGCACAAGCGTCCAAAAAAAGTCTTAATGAGGGCAGAATGCCTGCCCATATTTATAAATGCACAAGTGTTAATTGTCAGAAGAAAGAGTGGCTTGTTCTGAAGAAGCCTAGAAAAATTCCCTGCTTTAATTGGAAGCATCAGCAGCACAGTGTTGATGTAGAAAGAGTAAAGTAATAGTGCCATATGGCACAATAGTAGCGGCAGCAGTAGCAGTAAAGCATGGAGTAGACAATGCAGTAGATATGTGTGTCTGGCTGATTAAGGGTAGTAGTAGTGGAAGCAAACTGTGTAGCAGTAATGGTAGTGGCTGTAGGGGTAATGAAAGTGGCAGTAGGGGATTGGGAGTTGGGAGTAGCAGCTGAGGCTGCAGCAGCAGACATATGATACAGAACATGATGGTAGGCAGACAGAGGTAGTGGCCTGATAGTGGCAATGGCGGAAGTAACAGCCATATGGTACAAAACATGATGGTAGGCATACACTGACAGTTGCATGATAGTGAGCGGCAGCAGCAGACATATACAATGGAGCATTATGACAGGCAGGCAGCAGTATTGGCTTAAAGGAGGCAGCAACAGCCATACCATACAGAACATGATAGTAGATTCATAGACAGCAGCAATGGCATGATGGGACACCATCAACCTCAGGAGGAAGAGTGTGAACATCCTCATGGATTCAAGCCTTGTTCATTTTTACAAAAGGGTAGCTTTATACTTTGTCCGTTTGGGTGTCACAATGTCCCCTGATGGATGGAAACCCTCTCTGAGATGACACTGGAGAACAGATAGAGCATACTGGGCCAGTTTGGGCCAATATTATAGTTTGTCTGCCCAGAAGTCCATGGGTTCAGGGAACAGGGTAGCTGCTGGAGATAGGCCGAAGTCTAAGTAAGACTGAACCTGAGTGTTGAGGTAGTATGTCTTGCTGATTTTCCTTGGCCTAGCGTAGCGCATGAAAGATTTGTCTCATCATGTTGATGATACTGAATAGTATTGAGCAAATCTAAGTGAAACCAATTGAATTTGATTTGAATTTCAGTAAGACTTTGTTTTTTTCCTTAAAAAGGCAGCTACAGATGTAGCATGGTTAGCACTCCTTTTTTCTGAGATTTCTGAGTTTGGTTATCTAATCTAAGCAAACACCTTCAATTGCTTTTCAATGGCTTTTTTCTCAAGATAATGAAATGAGTTAAGAAATTTGAGTTAACAGCGGGAGTGCTAACCCTGCTGCATCTGTACATGTGTTACAAAGTGAAAGTAAAAAGTGCAGGAATGCGATATGACCCATAATGCCTTGCAGCTAGCCAATTAGCAAATAGCTATCTCCTGTGATAAAAGCCTCATACTGCCCGGTCTCTGCCATTTTACAGTGAGCTAAGCATAGGGACAGATGTGCCAAGTGCTAGGGACAGTGATTAAAAAAGCTTTTAATTGAAAAATATTTGATAGGGACAGTGCAGGGAGAATTTTTATACACTGAAGGGAGAGGCGCTATTAATACTTAATCTGTTCTGTTATGCATAGATTTACTGTGCATCAGACTCAGCGTTAACAGGCGTTCTAATATAGGTGTGTTTATCTAGTCTATCTGCTGTGCCATTCATACTTAATCTGCTCTGTTACACATAGACTTACTGTGCATAAAACGTGGTGTCAACAGGTGGTCTAATATATAGGCACACTTATCTAGTACACTTTCTTCACCATTCATACATAATCTGTTACATTACTGATTCAGTTACTATGTGTAACGCACCAAATTGATCAGTTAGGATCTCAACTGCGGAGTCCTTTGACATCCACTCCTGTCACACTACTTGAGTGTTGATGGTGTCTTTTGCGGCTGCTCAGTGTGTACCCCAGGCGGCTCTCTCAGTCTTAAGCGGAGAGTATGGGGTAACAAAATCATGTACCGCGTACTAAAGATAGAGTGTAAAACTAATAGTGAGGAAAGTTCGTTTCAGGAATGAGAGTACAGATTAAAGTTCATGAATAACAGCTCTAGGCAACGTTCAGGAATCCCAGGCCTGCAGTACTAATAACCACCAGCGCGAGTCCCTTCCTTTCAGTGAGCAATGTCAGTGAACAAAATGACAGGCTGATACTTGCTGTTAGAAGTCATGCAGGGATCCTGCAGTGGTGGAGCCGGATAAGGTAGGTGAGGGTTTCTCCTGGAGGTTCAGAGTTGCAGGTAGTTAGGAGCTTGCGTCCTCGTGGTGAATGGAGCAGGCAGAGTGCGCACTCCATTAGTGGAACACCCTGTGCAGCACCTGGCTCCTATTTATTGACCAAGTGTGGATGGGCGGAGCCACCTTAGACGGCCCAGCGGCCACTGCTTCCAGCCTGGGAGGCAAACAGCGATCGTTGTCATGGTTACACAGGGCATGGATCCAGGCTGGAGCGCAAACCACCGTATCCTTACAGTACCCCCTTAAGGGGACCCTCTCCGGGTACCCCAGTAGGGGAGGGTCGGTCGGGAAATCTCCTGTGGAACAACCTTTGGAGTCTGGGTGCATGGACGTCTCGCACATCTTCCCAAGAGTCATCCTGAGACCCGTAACCCTTCCATCTAACGAGGTACTGGATCCTCCCCGTCTTCTTCTGGAGTCGAGAAGCTGCTCAACCTCAAATTCCTCCTCACCACGGACATCTATCGGGGGAGGGTTGAGGAACCCGTGAGGGGAACGGGCTAGGTCTAAACGGTTTTAGCAACGATACATGGAATGTGGGATGTACCTGTAGTCGAGGAGGAAGGGTAAGTCTCACCGTGTTGGGGTTGATAATTCTTTCTATCAGAAAAGGACCCAAAATTGCCTACCCAGTTTCTTAGCAGGTACCCCCAACCGAAGGTTTCTCGTTGACAGCCATACCGAGTCTCCAACCTGATAAGGAGGATTTTCTCTTCTGTGACGGTCGTAGTAGATCTTCTGCCTTTCCTTTGCCCGTTGGAGGTTGTCTTTCAGCATCATGAGGGTTGTTTGCAAGGTAGTTACATAATCATCTGTGGCAGGAACGTTTGTAGGAAGGCTGATTTCAGGGAGAGACCTAGGGTGGAATCCATAATTAGCAAAGAATGGACTATGTAGAGTGGAGGAATTTACAGAATTGTTGTAGCGAATTCGGCAAGAGGGAGTAGGCTTTCCCAGTCATCTTGAAGGAATGAGCAGTGACATCTGAGAAATTGTTCCAGACATTGGTTCACCCTTTCCGTCTGCCCGTTAGTTTGGGGGTGGTAGGCGGTAGACATTCTATGGTCGATTTGGAGTCTAAGACAAAGTGCTCTCCAAAATTTGGATATAAATTGTGAACCCCTGTCTGATATAACTTGGCTAGGGATTCCATGTAGTTTTATGACATTGGACAGAAAGGCCTCGGCAGTTTCACTGGAGGAAGGTAATTTTTGAGGGCGATGAAGTGTGCCATCTTAGTTAGTAGGTCTACTACAACCATGATGGTGTTGTTTCCTCTGGAGCGGGGAGTTCTACAATGAAGTCCATTGAAACCCATTCCCAGGGTCTGTTGGGGATAGGAAGACTCATAAGAAGGCCATATGGTCGATTTCTATCACTTTTGCATGAGGCACATGTCTCACACGTGGAAACATATTGCTTAATTTCTTTGGTCATTTTTGGCCACCAGAAGTTCCTGCGTATCAGGTTTATGGTTTTGGCAATGCCAGGGTGTCCCGCGAGGGGTGTGTCATGGCAGAGTTTGATTACCTGGGTGGTGAGAGGAGTTGGTATGTACAGTAGGTTGTTTTTGTAGAGGAAACCCCGTTGGTCTTTCAGAAGTCCCGGGGATGTTAGCACAGTCAATTTTCAGAGCATCCTTAAGCTGGGTTTCCAATTCGATGGTGGCGAGGATAATTTTGTTAGGTGGTATAATGCATGTGGGGGCTGTGACTGCGGCGCGGCATTCAGCCAGACGTGATAAGGCGTCAGCCTTCCCATTTTTGAGCCTGGTCGATAAGTAATTTGAAAGTCGAATCTGTCAAAAAAAACTCCACCGTACCTGACGTGCTGACAGTGTTTTACTGGTTTTCAGGTATTGTAAATTACGGTGATCCGTGTATATTGTGATGGGGTGTGTTGAACCTTCAAGTAGGTGCCTCCAGTTCTCTAGGGAACATTTTATGGCAAGAAGTTCCTTTTCCCCTATGGGGTAGTTGATTTCAGCTGTGTTTAGAGTCTGGGAGTAAAACCCGACAGGATGTAGTGGGGATGAGAAGGAGCTCCGCTGGGACAGAACAGCTCCTATGGCTGCCTGTGATGCATCTACTTCCAGCACAAAGTGATAGTTTGGATTCGGAATGGTCAGAATTGGTGCTGAAGTGAATTTGTCTTTAAGTAACTCAAAAGCTGATTGGGCCTCCATGGACCAAACAAATTTCGTATTGACACTAGTTAATCTGGTTAGGGGTTTGATGGTAGCGGAGAAGTCTTTGATGAATTTCCTGTAGAAGTTCGAGAACCCTATGAATCGCTGGAGGGCTTTCCTAGAGTCCGGAATCGGCCAGTTTTGGATGCAAGTGATCTTTGACTGATCCATCTGAATTCCCTTGGGTGAGATTATATAACCAAGGAACGGAAGGGTAGTAGTCTCGAATATACACTTTTCTGGTTTGACATATAAGTGATGGACGCTTAATCGCGCAAGTACCCAACGGACGTGTTTCCTGTGATCTTGTAGGTTATCGGAGTAGACCAATATGTCATCTAGATAGATGACAACACATACATCTAGTAGATCCCTAAATATGTCGTTGATAAAGTTTTGGAATGTGGCAGGGGCATTGCACAAGCCGAAAGGCATTACCATGTACTCAAAGAGTCCGTACCGGGTGCGGAAAGCAGTTTTCCATTCATCCCCGGTTCTAATCCTAATCAAGTTGTATGCGCCTCTCAAGTCCAGTTTAGTGTAGATAGTTGATGTTTGAAGTCTTTCAATAAGCTCGGATATTAGCGGCAGGGGGTACCGGTTTTGATTGTTATTTTATTTAATGCTCTGTAATCAATGATGGGTCTGAGGCTCAAGTCTTTGTTCCTTACGAAGAACATACCTGCGGCTGCAGGGGAGGTTGAAGGCCGAATGAATCCCTTCCTTAAGTTCTCTTCGAGATACTGTTTGAGGTGGTCAAGTTCTGGTTGTGCCAATGGGTAGATTCTTCCTGTGGGTATTTCACTGCCCGGCAGCAGGTCTATGGGGCAATCGTAGGGTCTATGGGGCGGTAGGGATTCCGCCATCTTTGCACTAAATACCTCCGAAAACTCTGAGTATTGGGTAGGGACCTGGTTCACCCCTACATGCATGAGAGTTTTAATAGGGAAGCAGGTCTCCCTGCAATAACGTGAGGTAAACCCAATTCTCCCCTGTTCCCATAGGAGAACTGGTTGATGTAACCGGAGCCATGGCAAGCCTAAAATGATGGGGAACGAAGGGAGTGTATGACATCAAAGGATAGAAATTCTGTGTGGTTATTTTCGCTTGTCACCAAAAGGGGTTGAGTCTGGCTATGGATAGGTCTAGAGGTTGTACCATCAATAAAACTCACGGATATCGATACATCTTTCCTTGTATGGGGAATTTTATTTCTCTCTACTAGATGCTTATCGATAAAATTCCCTGAAGCTCCCGTGTCCACCATTGCATCAACGATAGTTCGGTTTTGGTCCCACTGTAAGGTAAGAGACGTATAAATGTAACCACTTGTGTTGTTATCTTTTCTGCCTAAGTTACAGAACGTCATCATTTTACTTTCATGTTTCTTTCTTATGGCAGGACATCCATCAACCGAATGGTCAGCCGACGCACAGTATAAGCAGAGGTTGAGGTTCCGTCTCCGGGTCTTCTCTCTCTCAGTCAGAGGACCACGAATTGCCCCAATCTCCATCATCTCTGCTACAGGATCCGGGCTGGTCTGTCTCGGGGTGGGTGTAAACCCTGAGACTCTCTCGGCCCTACGTTCCCTTAAGCGTCTGTCAATGGTGGTGACCTTCTGCATCAAGGCGTCGAGTGTATGTGGCAGCTCTCCGCGGGCTAACTCATCCTTCAGGGCCTCAGATAGACCGAGACGGAACTGATTTCTAAGAGTGAGATCATTCCATTCAGTCTCACGGGCCCAACGAGTGTATTCCGCAATAAAGTCCTCAACGGGTCGTCTCCCTTGCTTTAGGGTGCGAATGGCGGTCTCCGCAGTCAGCTGCTTGTTGTGGTCCTCGTAAAGGAGGGCCATTGTTTCAAGAAATTGCGGAAAGGAATTCAAGACCGGGTCTTCCTTTTCTAAATAGGTGTTAGCCCATGCTCTGGCCTCCCCTGAGGTACGAGATCATGGTGAGTACTTTGGTTCTATCGGTAGGATAGGTCCGGGGCGTAACTGAAACATCAGCTTGCACGCATTCAGGAATTCGCGGAACTGCTTCCGGTCTCCTGAGAAAAGTTCAGGTGGACTGACCTTGGGTTCCGGTCCATCGTGGTGGTGTCCTGTGCGCGACGAGACGAGATCTCGCAACGTCTGATTTTCCAATTGGAGGTTCTGTACGGTCACGTTAAGGGTTTCCACCCTCTCAGTGAGGGCGACCATGTGCCGCGCGAGCTCCGCTGGATCCATGAGGGTTCCACTAATATGTAACGCACCAAATTGATCAGTTAGGATCTCAACTGCGGAGTCCTTTGACATCCACTCCTGTCACACTACTTGAGTGTTGATGGTGTCTTTGCGGCTGCTCAGTGTGTACCCCAGGCGGCTCTCTCAGTCTTAAGCGGAGAGTATGGGGTAACAAAATCATGTACCGCGTACTAAAGATAGAGTGTAAAACTAATAGTGAGGAAAGTTCGTTTTAGGAATGAGAGTACAGATTAAAGTTCATGAATAACAGCTCTAGGCAACGTTCAGGAATCCCAGGCCTGCAGTACTAATAACCACCAGCGAGTCCCTTCCTTTCAGTGAGCAATGTCAGTGAACAAAATGACAGGCTGATACTTGCTGTTAGAAGTCATGCAGGGATCCTGCAGTGGTGGAGCCGGATAAGGTAGGTGAGGGTTTCTCCTGGAGGTTCAGAGTTGCAGGTAGTTAGGAGCTTGCGTCCTCGTGGTGAATGGAGCAGGCAGGGTGCGCACTCCATTAGTGGAACACCCTGTGCAGCACCTGGCTCCTATTTATTGACCAAGTGTGGATGGGCGGAGCCACCTTAGACGGCCCAGCGGCCACTGCTTCCAGCCTGGGAGGCAAACAGCGATCGTTGTCATGGTTACACAGGGCATGGATCCAGGCTGGAGCGCAAACCACCGTATCCTTACACTATGCACTATGGCCACCACATAGTCCTTCCTCTGTATTTACCTCAAGTGCTACTGTTGCTACCACTGCTTTTACTACCACTTCCACCATCAACATAGCTATACATGGGGTTCCCCGCCTCCCAATGAACACCCTCCTCATGGAAGTCCAAAAGCTGACAGTTCTCACTCAATTCATCAACAGGGAGACTCTCTTGAGTATTTTCCTTAGTGCATAGTTGGTTTATTTGTCTCTTATTAAGAAAAAAACAAGGTGCTCCACTAGGAGGGGGCAGTGAAGACAAAGAAGATGCAATATGAAGCTGAAAGGCTTATCTGGGGTTGCAAGGAGGAGGAGCAGGGGGAATATTATGACCCCTGGCTCCAAGGCACTCAAGTATCAGACTCAGTAGTGACCTCTACATCATCCTGCTATGACTGAAAGGAGGAGTGAGACATCCAGTCCACAATATCATACTCTTTGTCCTTAATAATGTTATGCCTTTCAGAAGCAAGGGAGAACTATGGCCTACTATTTCTACTACTACTCGCTGGTGCTGCTACTGCTGCTACCCATCTTCTTACTCTGGGAAGATGAGACTTTGGTCTTTTGTTTTGCACTCTTCCATTTTCCAGACATTTTATTATGAGGCCTATAGATGAAAACTCATGGGTTTCCTTTAATGGAGCATTATGACAGGCAGGCAGCAGTATTGGCTTAAAGGAGGCAGCAACAGCGATACCATACAGAACATGATAGTAGATTCATAGACAGCAGCAATGGCATGTTCGGACACCTACCAAATAAAGCTGTTTTCTGCATATTCTGAGTTCATTTTTTAGGCCTAGAACTATGAGACCTACAGGAGACCTACAAAACAGAGATTGAGTCTAGTTTCCTAATGCACAGGTATTTTATGCAATCTAGGTACCCATATAATTAAGGCAATCTTGTCATGTCATGTGGGCTTACCACAGACATATAGGTAAATGCCACACTCAAGGGGTCGCTATAAGGCAGCTCAAACTAGAAATAATGCAAACATTATTATAACATATTATTATTAGGTTAGCAAAAGTGCATTTATCATATATTTTTTTAACATATCTTACCTTTTTGAATATATTCTACCCGCAGATGATTTATAAATAACAAATCATAAAAAAAATGAACTTATAGATTTAAAATGTAATAAAAATTGGAAATCAGCAAGTAACTATCTGTGGTCTCAGGTCCAGATTCTTTTGATCTGTAACCATTCAATAAATTGAAAGTCTGCATACATCTGCATATTGCATAGAAACTGCAAGCTTCAGTACACACTAATGAAGAGAATTCATATACTGCAGAAAAAATATCAACAATATGACCATTGTTGTTTTCCCCCCACCACTGGAAAACCTGAAGCATGGTTAATATGGTCCAGTGGAAAATGAACCGACAAAATTGTAATGTAAAAAAAAACTGAGCTCATTCAGGTGTGATATTTTCTTGCATACATTTTTCTCTCTTGACCCATGATATTCAACCGCATATAGGGTAAAGAAAATGATCTCACATAGAATTGTGATGTCCTTTACTGCCAGGGGCTGTTGATGTTTTAAATGGAGAAAAGGCACAATGCATGAAGAAGGAAAATTAAAGTGTATTCATTTTAGAAATTAGATACAGTGTCAAGAGAATGAAGATAGCTATGGCCTGAAAATTGAGATTCAGGCTTACACACAGTTCAGTGAACTTTTGGCTGCAGCCATTTTTTTACACTTTCATTGATATCATGTTGTAAATAAAATATGAGAAAACAATTAAATAGTAAAAAATTTAAATAATTCTGTCTTATAGATAGTTAAAATTAAATGAAATGTATTACTTACTGTGAATTTGTTCTTAAATATGTATGAGTAAATATATTGTGGACTTTTCTATTTAGCTCACTGCTCCAAGCAAGTCCAATGCTATAGAGACCCAGACACATTTTATGGTTTCAAAGCGTGGTCATTTCCGGCATTTATTGTCAGCGTAAACAGCCAGCACATGTACAGGATGCAAGGTTTAAAATGAAAACATAACATAACTAGACAGTATCGTACCTGACTGTCCCAAATAAAACAGAGTAACATCAACCTGTACCTTCTGCTCACACAGAGCAACTATCCTGTTTGGCTCTCTCCCAAATAATGCAGCCTGGGTCTTTAAGTAGGCCCAGCTGCATTAATCAAGTGGCTGCAGAGTAAATTGTTCCAGGGCTAGGAACAAAGCCCATCACCATGTATAGGTGAGAAACCTCAGTGGAATATATACACCATTTAACACTTTACCTGCTGCCACCTTACATACCCTCCCCCTCTGCTCAGACCTGTGGGAAGAGCACCATGTGCCCCTATACAGTGGACGCGTGACGCGTCTGCATTGCCTTGCTCTGAACCTGCGCGATGCTGAACAAAAATTTTTAAATCTTGCAATGACAAAAACCACGAGTCACTCTCGCATTCTTGCCTTTATTTTGTGCCATCCATTTTAATGTCGAATGATCAGTGATCAGCCTAAATCGTCTTCCCAGCAGATAGTACCTGAGGGACTCAATGGCCCACTAGTTGGAAGCAATTATCACTGGCCTTTTACACAAGAACTCTTTGAACCTTTAAAATGCTTGCTCTGCCGTCTCACTCCATTTTACCATGGTGGATGTGGACCTGTTGGTAAGATTAGTGATAGGAGCTGCTAATGTGGCAAAATTTGGTACAAATCTTCTATAATATCCAGCTATCCCTAAGAAGGCTATGACCTGCTTTTTGGATACCATTCAAGGCTAGTTTTTAACCACATCAGCCCCCTAGCTTAAACACCCTTAGTGACCAGGCCACTTTTTACAATTCTGCACTACACTATTTTCACGGTTTATTGCTCTTTTATACAACTTACCACCCAAATGAATTTTTCCTAATTTTCTTCTCACTAATAGAGCTTTCATTTGGTGGTATTTCATTGCTGCTGACATTTTAACTTTTTTGATATTAATCAAAAATGACCGAAATTTTTGCAAAAAAACGACATTTTTCACCTTCTGTTGTAATTTTTTTTTTAAAACTACATTTCTATATACATTTTTCTCTAAATGTATTGTTCTACATGTCTTTGATAAAAAAAAATGCAACAAGTGTATATTTATTGGTTTCGGTAAAAGTTATAGCGTTTACAAACTATGGTGCAAAAAAGTGAATCTCCGCACTTTGACTTTCTGAGCACCTGTCATGTTTCCTGAGGCACTACAATGCCCAGACAGTAGAAACACCCCACAAATGACCCCATTTCGGAAAGTAGACACCCTAAGGTATTCGCTGATGGGCATAGTGAGTACATGGAAGTTTTTATTTTTTGTCAAAAGTTAGCGGAAATTGAATTTTTTTGAATTTACATGAACTCACCATACCCCTCACGGAATACCTTGGGGTGTCTACTTTCTAAAATGGGGTCAATTGTGTGGTATTTTTACTGCCCTGGAATTTTAGGGGCCCCTGAAGCGTGAGAAGTCATTTGGAATCCAAATGCGTAAAAATGCCCTGTGAAATCCTAAAGGTACTTATTGGAATTAGGGCCCCTTTGTGCATCTGGGCAGCAAAAAAGTGTCACACATGTGATATCGCCGTACTCAGGAGAAGTAGGACAATTTGTTTTGGGGTGTAATTTTACATATACCCATAATGTGTGTGAAAAATATCTCTGTAAATGACAACTTTTTCCATTTTTTGATACAAAGTTGTCAATTTACAGAGATATTTCTCTCACCCAGCATGGGTATATGTAAAAATACACCCCAAAACACATTGCCCTACTTCTCTTGAGTACGGTGATACCACATGAGTTACACTTTTTTGCAGCCAAGATGCGCAAAGAGGCCCTAAGTCCAATGAGTACCTTTTAGGAGGGCATTTTTACACATTTTTCTACTCAAGCTTTAGGGCCCCTAAAATGCCAGGGCAGTATAAATACTCCATATGTGACCACATTTTAGAAAGAAGACACCCCGAGGTATTCCATAAGGGGCATGGCGAATTCATAGAAGATTTTTTTTTTGGCGCAAGTTAGTGAAAATTTTTTTAGTTTTTTCTCACAAAGTCTCCCTTTCCGCTAACTTGTGACAAAAAGTTAAATCTTTCATGGACTCAACATGCCCCTCAGTGAATTCCTTGGGGTGTCTTCTTTCCAAAATGGGGTCACATGTGAGGTTATTGTACTGCTCTGGCATTTGAGGGTCTCCGCAATCATTGCATGTATGGCCAGCATTAGGAGTTTCTGCTTTTCGCCTTATATGGAGCATACGTGTAATGAGATTTTTTTTCCGTTCAGCCTCTGGGCTGAAAGAAAAAATGAACAGCACAGATTTCTTCATTCGCATCGATCGATGTGGATGAAAAAATCTCTGCCAAAAAATATGGAAGAAAAAAAAAAGAGGGGCCTGGCGATTGCCAAGACATAGGGGCTCCGTGCAAACATCCATACCCACTCAGCTCCTATGTCCTGGCAAATGTGATTTCTCCATTCACATCGAACAATCGATCGTTGTGGAGGAAGACATCTTTGCCAGATTTTTGATACAAAGTGTTTGCCAAAGCATATGAACATATGCCTGGTCAAACGTACCTGTACTGCAGAGGAGAAATCTCGTCTTGCAGCGCCGCATACACCGACTTCACATGTAAACTGACAGCAGCGCAATGCTTCTCTCAGAATGCACATCAGTGCTGCAGCGTTTTCATCGGTTGGTCCAGCTGGAAAATAAAGGGTGGTTAGTTAAAAAAAAAAAAAGAAGAAAAAAAAACAAGCAGTAGGCTCATAAATTTGAACATTACAAACTTTATAAAACCTGAACATCATAAAACTTTTTTTTATAAAACCTGAACATCATAAAACTTTTAAAACCTAAACTAACTCAAGATTTCTTTTTCTTGCTACCTGTTTAATTTTATTTTATTTTTTAACTTTTCACTTTTTATTTTCCTAGCAGAAACCTCACCTTTCCCATGGGCCAATGTGCAAAGTGTAAATCGCACAGAGATGGTGCGAAGTACATTATGCACTTTATCCCAAGTGAAAGGAGAGGTTTCTACCGTTTCACATATCTGCAGTAGCACACTAGCACCCCTGTGTGTTAGGGTCTCTCAAAACCTAGTATCCTGAGAGACACTAGATCCTGAGTGTAAAAACGACCCGTGTCATGCGGTCCCTACGTCCCTAAGTGTACCTGAGTGTGGTACTTCCGGAAATACTCCCCTAGGCATAGGGCAGGGTCAGTGTCACGCCTTATTCCACTCCTGCTACAGACACAACATCTTTTTCGGGGTGGCGGTTGGGTTGAGGTACCAGCAACGTTACTGGGGAAGTGTCGCTCGTGTAGACGGCTCACTATACTGGGGTTTGGGGCTACGGAACCTTCTGGATACAGGAGGTTCTCGATGATCTCTTCCTGAAATTTGAGGAAGGATCCTGTTCTCCCAGCCTTACTGTAGAGAACAAAACTATGATATATAGCCAATTGAATTTGATATACAGACACCTTCTTATACCAGAGTTGGTCTTTCGGGAAAGCAACATCTGGTCATTGAAGTCCACCCCTCCCATGAACAAATTATAGTCGTGGACCGAGAGGGGCTTTTCAAGGAGACTGGTTGTCCGTTCAATTGTATTGTCGTGTCTGCGTGAATGGAGGAGAGCATGTAAACGTCACGCTTGTCTCTCCATTTTATCGCGAGCAGTTCTTGGTTACACAAGGCAGCCCTCTCCCCCCTTGCAAGTCGGGTGGTAACGAGCCATTTGGGGAAGTCCCGGTGACTAGGTCACGCGGTGCCACATCAGCCAATCTGTTCTAGGAATAGATGCCTAAAGAGGGGCACACTTGTGTAGTAATTGTCCACATAAAGATGGTACCCCTTGCCGAATAAGGGTGACACCAAGTCCCAGAATGTCTTCCCACTGCTCGCCAGGTAGTCAGGGCAAACGACGGGCTCCAGGGTCTGATCTTTACCCTCATAGACACAAAATTTGTGTATATAGCCTGTGGCCCTTTCACAGAGCTTATACAATTTGACCCCATACCGGGCGCGCTTGCTTGGGATGTATTGTTTGAGGCCAAGGCCCCCGGTAAAATGTAAAAGGGACTCGTCTATGCAGATGTTTTGTGCAGGGGTATACAAATCTGCAAATTTGGTGTTAAAGTGGTCTATGAGGGGCCGAATTTTGTGGAGCTGGTCAAAAGCTGGGTGGCCTCTGGGACGAAAGGTGGTGTTGTCACTAAAGTGCAGGAAACGCAGGATGGTCTCAAATAGTGTCCTGGACATGGCAGCAGAGTACATGGGCATGTGATGAATTGGGTTAGTGGACCAATATGACTGCAATTCATGTTTTTTTGTCAGGCCCATGTTGAGGAGAAGGCCCAGAAAAGTTTTAAATTCGGAAACTTGGACTGGTTTCCACCGCATAGGCTGGGCATAGAAACTTTCCGGGTTGGCGGTTATAAACTGAGTGACATACCGGTTTGTTTCTGCCACGACTAGGTCAAAGAGCTCCGCAGTGAAGAACAGCTCAAAAAACCCCAGTGCCGATCTGATCTGAGCTGTCTCCACCCGAACTCCTGACTGGGCGGTGAAAGGGGGAACTACTGGTGCGGCTGAAGATGGGGGCTGCCAATCAGGGTTTGCCAGCACCCCAGGGACTCTAAGGGCTCTACGAGCCTGTCTGTGCGGTGGCTGCGACGGGGGAATTACTGCACGTGCCACCGTACCAGCTTCAACTGTCCTTCTGGTGCTCGCCACTTCACCATGTTCTACGGCAGTGCTGGTACTAGGTCCAGGATGGGCTGTGCTGCTGGTGTATGCCTTACCACGTAATCCGACAGCGCCAGCCCCACTCTGCTGCCCTTGAAACGGATCCTGCGCAATCTGTGGTCTAGCGACACGGGGCCGGGTAAGCCTGGTGCTATCAGGGACCTCATCCTCCTCGTCCGAACTTTGGGTAAGAATGCCTCTGCTTTCTACAGGTTCGTATTCTGACCCGCTGGATTTGTCAGATGAGGGTTCCCATTCCTCATCCGACTGGGTCAGAGTTCTGCCCCTTACTTGCCATTTGGACAACTAAATTTAGTGGGTATTCCCTGAGACTACCCATGAAAAAAAGCAAGCCTGTCTTACAAATGGAAGGCTAGCGAAGTACAGAAAGCCACTGCGATTGATAAAAAATATCAAAACAGATTTTTTTATCGCTGCAGCGCTTGTGAAGTGATTGTGGAGTGATAAAAAAAGAGATAGTGAGAGGCGAGATGACGCGCCGGCACGTCAACGAGGAATAACTGGGCCGCCACGATCACGCGTATCTGCGTGCGGCGGTCGAGAGATGGTTAATAGCCTCAATTTTGTCAATTTGAGGCTTGAAAATGCCTCGCCCAATGTTGTAGCCTAGGTAACGAGCTTCTTCTAGGCCTATGGTACAGTTTTTTGGAGTCCAGAACCACTTGGACTTTTGCCAGATGGGACTCCAAGTTGAAAACAACCACATCATCTACATAGGCAGCTGCATACTCTTGGTGAGGCTGTAAAATAAGGTCCATCAACCTCTGGAAAGTGGCTGGGGCACCATGTAAGCCAAATGGCCATCAGTTGTGGAAAACACTGTTTTTAACTTGGCCTCTTCAGTAAGGGGAACCTGCAAATAACCTTTAGTGAGGTCAAGATTTGTTATATACCTGGTAGGCCCTAACCTCTCAATCAATTCACCGACCCTTGGCATAGGATAGGCATCAAATTTTGATATTTCATTTAACTTCCGGAAGTCATTACAAAATCTTAGACTACCATCAGGTTTGGGAAAGAGGACTATGGGGCTTGACCAGCCACTTTGTCATTTATCTATCACCCCTAGAGACAACATTAATTTACTTCCTCTGAGATGGCCTGCCTCTGGTACCCAATATGGCTTCTGTCCAGGCTCAGTCCAGCCTTTTGTCCAGGCTCAGTCACAGTGTTATGCTTTATGACCAGGGTAATTCTGGTCTGGTAATTCTGAAAATGTCTTTCTATTTTTTTGTATAAACTCCCTAGCCTCTTGAGTTTGAACTGCTAACAGGGTTTCTGCCATACGAACCTCTGGTATATCATTACTATAACCCTCCCTTGGATGATTTATAGCTGTAAGAATCTCCCAATCCTTCTAGGGTTTAATTTGATTTATGTGATATATTTAAAGGAGTTTGCTTTTCCCCGGTTGATAAACCCTGTAATTCACCCTGTAATTCACTTCATTTACGGATCTCATAGGGACCTTGCCATTTGGCCACAAACTTACTTTCTACCGTAGGTATTAGTACTAACACATGGTCACCTGGTTGAAATGTCTAAACCCAGGCTTGTGCCTCCTGGGCCTGTTGCATATGCTCTCGAACATTAGGCATAACGGCTTTAATTCTGTCCCACATTTGAGCGATATATTCAATAAAACCTTTATTGGGGGTGTGCTCTTGTGCTCATGTCTCTTTGGCGATATTTAAAAACCCTCGAGGATATCTACCATATAGGAGCTCAAATGGGGAAAACCCTGTTGACGCCTGTGGCACCTCCTGTATGGAAAACATGAGATAGGGCAACATGCAATCCCTATCCTTTTTATCAACCACCTTTTTAAGCATCCCTTTAAGTGTTCTATTGAACCTTTCCACCGGACCATTAGTCTGAGGATGATATACTGAGGTACGTAAATGTGTAATTTTTAATAACCAACATAGTTCCTTAGTAATGTTGGACATAAAAGGTGTTCCCTGGTCTGTTAGAATTTCTATTGGGATACCTTTACGGGTGAACATTTGGAACCGTTCTTTTGCTATGACCTTAGATGATGTGTTCCTGAGAGGTATTGCTTCGGGATAGAAGGTGGCATAGTCTGGGACAACCAAGATATGTTGGTGAACTCTGGCAGACTTAGGAAGTGGGACGACTAAATCCATAGCAATGCGCTCAAAAGGAACCTCAACTATAGGCAGCAGTATTAGGAGGTTACGAAAATGCGGCTTAGGGGTGTTGATTTTAAACTCAGGGCATGAATGGCATAAATCTTCTACAGCCTTATAAATACCGGGCAAGAAAAAATTTAGTTCAATGTGCTCTTTTGTTTTCTCCATCCCTAAATGCCCTCCCAGAATATGGGAATGAGCTAGTTCCAACACCATACGGACATGAGATTTGGGTACAACCAGTTGCTCTACAACCTCTATTTGTGTTTTCTTTACCCTGTAAAGTAAATCATTATGTACAGCGAAGTGGGGGTACACCAAACCCCTGCCTGGTTCCTGGGGTAACCCATTATTACTTCTCCATTTTTCCAGGCACTCGCTAGACTGGGATCCCTCATCTGTTCAGTACTAAAGAGGCCCCGGGAGACTTGTAAGTTTGAAAACTCTATCTTCGGAGGAGTTTCCTCTGGGTCTCCCGCTAGAACCTCTATTAGTAATTTATTAGGCTCCCCAGCCCCAGAGTTACTGCGTTATATGGTGCCACAGAAACATCACATATATTATGCAAGTTGTCCCCCACCTTAGATTGCCTATTTTCCCAGAAATCCCAAAACAAAGGAAAATCACAGCCAATAATAGCACAGTGTTACAGGATTTTAACCACACCAACTTCATGTGCCACTGACCCACAGGCAGTTTCCAAGGTTAGCACCACAGTGGGATAGTCTTTTGTGTCGCCATGGACACATACTACCCCTAACCGGTGGGACTGGAGTCTCTCAGAGTCAACAAGACTGGCATGTACTAGGGTCACCAGTCTCCCAGAGTCTAGCAATGCCACACTTGCCTGTCGGTTCTACTGGCTGCGTGAGCTGTGCAGGAAGGCTTAGCAAAATAAGGCATACGCCTTTTCAAGTCACATTCCATAGGCTCACGTGCTAGTGGGCAGTTAGCTACAACATGTCCCAACCCTTGGCACCGCCAACAGATTATTGGGCCCCGGGGTCTTGGTACAGTATCTCTTTTTGGACTTGGGGGCCTTACAGCTTGGCACTCTGCATGTGTACCACCCTCTTCCTTAGGATACAGTCTCACCCCTTTAGAAAATGGAGCAGTCTTACCCATAGACAGACCTCTCTTGCTCCTAGGAGCCACCCTGGTAGGATGTAGATCCTGGAGGATTCCTCTGTAGCCATGTATCGCTCCGCCAAAGACACAAGCTCATACACACTTTTTGGGTCGGTGTATCTTCAGAGGCAGGGAGTGTATAAAACGGTCACAAACGACTCGCTCCACAATTTGTGATCATTTATTGGTGAGGTGGAAGAGATCATATATTTGAGATCTGGCTGGCTTTTAATGATCATATACCCAGGTGTAGACCCTCTGTGCCCGGACCGCTAGGATAACTTTCAGACGGGCTAGGATTTCAGCCTTCAGTTTGGTATACACCTTAGGATCTTCTACCCTCAGGTCAAAGTAGGCTTTTTGGGGTTTGCTTGTTAGGTAGGGGGCCAGCACATGCACCCACTGGTTGCCCGCAAGCCATTCTCTCTCTCCAATCCTTTCAAAGGTGCCCAGGAAGGCTTCTATATCATCCTCCTTCACCATCTTTTTTAGGGCACTCTGCACCAACTACTGGGGTGCAGGCTGGGTTCCTTGCGATTCCTCAGGTCTCTCCAACAAGGCTTGGATCTGCTGCTGAAGAGATTGGTTCACCTGCTGTTGTTCTTTCACCGAGGCCTGGTGCGCTTGAAACAACAGGTGATTAGTCTCACTCTGGATTTTCATGGCCTCCTCATGCACCTGTTGATGAAGAGCATTGGCTTGTTGCTGAGTGACCTGGTTCTGCTGAAGGCTGACATTAGCCTGAACCAGCTGCTTTATAAGTTCCACCACGTTTACGCCGGGAGTCGGTTACGCCAGGTGCACTGTCTCTTTAACAGTGTTGTCTCTTTAAGGATCTGCCTGCATCCTCCACCATATGTGGACTTCTCTATTTAGCTCACTGGTCCGAGCAAGTCCAATGATATAGAGACCCAGAAAGACTTTAAGGTTTCAAAGCGCGGTCCTTTCAGGCATTTATTGTGAGTTTAAATAGGCAGCACATATACAGGATGCACGGTTCAAAAAGAAAACATAACATAAAGAAACTCCTGCTTGTCCAAGCACTAACTAGACAGTAACGTACCTGACTGTTCCAAATAAAACAGATTAACAGCAAACTGTACCTTCTGCTCACACAGAGCAACTAACCTTTTTAGCTCTCTCCCACATAATGCAGCCTGGGTCTTTAAGTTGGCCTCAGCCCAGCTACATTAATCAAGTGGCTGCAGAGTAAATTGTTCTAGGACTATGAACGGAGCCCCTCACCATGTATAGGTGAGAAACTTAGGTGGAATGTATAAGCCATTTAACACTATACCTGCTGCCAGCTTACAATATATTTTTGTAAATAATTTACACTTATTTTCAGATTTACTGCATATTCGGTTATCAATTATGGAGCCATTTTGCCTGAAAAAAGTTCTAGGGATTTTGTATATTAATGATCCTTAAGATTAGTATCAGTATTCTTCAGTTGTTTAACCTCTTAAGGACGAAGGGCGTACATGTACGCCCTTCGTCCGCACTTTAAAGATGGCGCCCGCTCCCGCACGGAGCGGAGCGCCGAGCTGCGGGTAAAGCTTGATTCATCAAGCTGACACCCGCAGCTCATGTCCGCGACCGGCAGCGATGCCGATCGCGGACATTTAACCCCTCAGATGCCGTGGTCAATCCTGACCCACGGCATCTGTCAGCACAAAAACCGAAAGTTTCACTTTCGGTTTTGCTCGGCTCCCTGATGGCCACAAGGGGAGCCGGAGCATGCATGTAGTACCCTAGGTTTCTGTGAATGAAACCTAGGGTACTACACAGTATTCCTATGGAGCCTATGACTGTAATAGGCTCCATAGGAAATATGCGATTTTCTCATATATTCCAATGCTATTGCATTGGAATATATGAGAATAACAATCTGATGATTGCATCTTATAGTTCCCTATGGGAACTATAAGAAAGTGGTAAAAAAAAAAAAAAGTTTAAAAAATAAAAATTAAATAAAAAAATATAAAAATTCAAATCACCCCCTTTCCCCAAAATGAAAATAAAATAAATAAAAAAATAAAAAATTACACATAATGGGTGTCGCAATGTGCGAAAACGCCCATACTATAATAATATTAAAAAATATTCACCATACGGTAAACATAAAAACGGAAGAAAGCGTCCAAATGGCTAATTCGCCATTTTTGGGCGCTTCATTTCCTAAAAAAATGAATAAAAAGTGATCAAAACATCATACGCACCCCATAATGGTATCAATTAAAAGTTCAGATTGCCCCGCAAAAAATGAGCCCCTACACTGCTCCATACGCATAATTACAAAAAAAGTTATAGGGGGTCAAAACATGGCGACAAAAAAATAAAATAAAAAAATTCCCACTTTTAATTTTTTTTCACTATCAAAACGCAAGAAAAACTATACATATTAGGTATTGCCAGTTCGTACTGACCTGAAGAATAAAATTAACCAGTCAGTTTTATCGCAAATCGAACGTTGTAATTTAAAAACCCGTAAAACTGTGGTGAAATTGCTTTTTTTTTGCAATTTCACCCCATTTGGAATTTTTTTCCCGTTTCCCACTACATCACATGCAAAAATAAATGGTAGCGTTAAAAAGTACAACTTGTCCCGCAAAAAATAAGCCGTCATATGGCTATGTGAGCGGAAATATAAAAATGTTATGGCTTTTGGAAGGCAGGGAGCGCAAAACAAAAACGCAAAAATCCCAAAACCCCCGGTCCTTAAGGGGTTAAACATTGGATTTGTCATCAGTACTACACAGCTGTCCCCACTTTTCAGTGGACAGATCTGGTTACTGCAGCACTGCTCCCATTTAACTAAATGGGAGTAGTGCTGTAGTCACTTGCTCTATCCACTAATTAGCTGCTGCAGAAAAGCTGATCAGCTCTTTGTGGGATGTCGAAACCCAGACAATCTGATATTGATGATTAGAGAAAAGCGACGTCTGGAAAGATTTGATTAGGATGATTCGCCGAAGTTCATCAAGAAATTTGATTTGTTCCGTATTAATTTGTCACGAATCACGATAAATCTAGTATACTCAGGCCACTCTGCCTAATCATTAGAGATGTCGCGAACATAAAATTTTCCGTTCGTGAACGGCGAACGCAAATTTCCTCAAATGTTTGCGAACGGGCGAACCGAGCGAACCGCCATAGACTTCAAAAGGCAGGCGAATTTTAAAACCCACAGGGACTCTTTCTAGCCACAGTAGTGATGGAAAAGTTGTTTCAAGGGGACTAACACCTGGACTGTGGCATGCCGGAGGGGTATCCATGGCAAAACTCTCATGTAAAATTACATAGTTGATGCAGAGTTGGGTTTTAATCCATAAAAGGCATAAATCACCTAACAACCCTAAATTTTTTTGAACAACGTGGTTTAAAACATCCAGTGTGTGTATACGATCAGGAATGATGTTGTATCGATCAGGTAGTGTAAGGGTTACGCCCGCTTCACAGACATTGACAGACCAAACTCCCCTTTTAATGCACCGCAAACAAGCGCAAACAGTCCATTTGCACAACCGCAAACTCCCCATTTGCACAAGGTTGGATACTAAGCTAGCCATGTCCAGTTTATGTCATTGAAGGTTTCTTCCTCCACCCAGCCACGTACAACACCAAGGGTCCCTGAAAGGTGAATTGAATTGATTTTTCAAACGTGGAGATGGTTAAAAAAACGCTGGCTCCCTCCCCATTGTTTTAATCCACGGTCACTGCGTCTGCGCCGTGCAATTTACTCTCACACCCGATATGAGTGTTATTTTCTGTAGTACTATTCTCATCAGTTTAATCCCTGTTACGTCCCCAATCTGGGGTCCATTTATTGAATTGATTTTTCTAACGGGGAGATGGTTAAAAAAAACTCTGGATCCCTCCCCTTTGTTTTAATCCACGGTCACCGCGTCTGTGCCGTGCAATTTACTGTCACACCCGATATGAGTGGTATTTTCTGTAGTACTATTCTCATCAGTTTAATCCCTGTTACGTCCCCTATCAGGATGTGTATTGAATGGATTTTATACAAACAGTTGTCAAAAGTTGACAAACTCCTTGCAGAAATGTGATTTATCTGTGTGCGTCCTTCTTGCTACTTCCAATTTGGGGCACTGCGCGTGTGCCGTGCAATGTACTCTGCCACACGGTATAAGTGGTGTGTTAACTAGTACTATTCTTATCAGTTTAATCCCTGTTACATCCCCAATCTGGGGTCCATTTATTGAATTGATTTTTCGAACGGGGAGATGGTTAAAAAAACGCTGGCTCCCGCCCCTTTGTTTTAATCCACGGTCACTGCGTCTGCGCCGTGCAATTTACTGTCACACCCGATATGAGTGGTGTCTTAACTAGTACTATTTGTATCAGTTTAATCCCTGTTACGTCCCATATCAGGGATTGCCTTTTGTGAAAAAAAATTTAGGCCGGGTACCTTCGACTGCCTTCACAGTGACAGACCAAACTCTCATACACCAAACTAAATTGATTTTAGGAACCGGGAGATGGAAAAAGCATTTGGTCGGTCCTCTTACTCCCAAATTGGGGCACTGCGCGTGCACAGAGCAATGTGCTGTGACACCCTATATGAGTGATGTCTTAACTAGTACTATTCATATCAGTTTAATCCCTGTTACGTACCCTATCTGGGGACGTGTGTCGAATTGATTAACCTTTGTCGAATTAATGAACCATTACAACATCATGAAATAATTTAGTTCTGGGCTCTGTACTTGCTTTGTATTGGAATTGATGGGGAATTTTTTTAATTTCCTGCATTATTTCTAATAAACTATTAAAAGACTTTATTATGATTTTTTATTTTATGTATTAAAAACCCATACAACTTTTAAAAAAAAAGGGTAAATTAATGTTTTTTCTATGAAATATTATCCAGCCGATCGCTTTTGGTCTGACCATAATGAAGCAACGGCCTTATCATCTGGGGTGTGGCAACATTGCCAACACACTCATAGAGGTGATGATTGCTTCATTGTGATACGCAAGCCCCTTCACCACAACAAGGTAACAATCACGAAGGGGAATTGACACTTGTATGTGCCTTTTTTTTTTGTTTTGTTTTTGCAGCCACAGTGCTGCACCATAGGACAGAAAAATCAGGAATGTACACATGCCTGAAAAATAATTGCATTGTTGCAGCCGCTGTTGTAGCAGCGGCCGGAAAAATTGTTGTTTTCCAGGCAGAAAAGTGACTAGAACATTGCGGCTTGAACCTAAGTTGGTGGCGAAGAATTCACAAAAGTCATCCGGTATGCAGACATTAAATACAGCAGCGTGGGGACCATTTTGAGGCCAAGGCATGTAATCAGGCCTTTTGTTAGTCAAACGTATCCCCCACTGTCAGTCCATTCGGGATCCATGCCTCATTCATCTTTATAAAGGTGAGGTAATCAACACTTTTTTGACCGAGGCGACTTCTATTGTCAGTGACAATGCCTCCTGCTGCACTGAAGGTCCTTTCTGACAGGACACTTGAAGCAGGGCAGGCCAGAAGTTATATCGCAAACTGGGATAGCTCAGGCCACAGGTCAAGCCTGCACACCCAGTAGTTAAGGGGTTCATCGCTCCTCAGAGTGTCAATATCTGCTGTTAAGGCGAGGTAGTCTGCTACCTGTCGGTCGAGTCGTTCTCTAAGGCTGGATCCCGAAGGGCTGTGGCGATGTGTAGGACTGAAAAAGCTCTGCATGTGTCAACAACACATCTGTAAATCGTCCAGTCTATGACTCCGTGGTAGGAGGAGGATTATATTCACCTCTTCCCCAGTTAGATTCCCCTTGTGCTGTGACAGCCCCCTTATAAGCTGTGTAAAGCATATTTTTTAGTTTGGTTTTGAACTGCTGCATCCTTTCCGACTTTCGGTAATTTGGTAACATTTCTGCCACTTTCTGCTTATACCGGGGGTCTAGTAGCGTGGCCACCCAGTACAGGTCGTTCTCCTTCATCCTTTTTATACGAGGGTCCCTCAACAGACATGACAGCATGAAAAGACCCCATTTGCACAAGGTTGGATGCAGAGCTACTCATTTCCCTTACCTCGTCCTCACTGATGTCATTGACGGTCTGTTCTTCCCCCCAGCCACGTACATATACCAGATAGGTGACAACAACAAGCACCCTGGGGTGCCTGCTGTGGTTGGTCTTCCTCCTCCTCAAAGCCACATTCCTCCTCTGACTCCTCTTTCTCATACTCCTCTTCCAGCGATGCCGCAGGATCGGCAAGCGATGATGACAAGGCTGTTTCTGGTGGTGATGGTGACCACAACTCTTCCTCTTCACGCTCATCTACATTCTGACCCAGCACTCTTCGCAGGGCATGCTCCAGGAAGAAAACAAATGGGATGAGGTCGCTGATGGTGCCTTCCGTGCGACTGACTAGGTTTGTCACCTCCTCAAAAGGACGCATGAGCCTACAGGCATTGAGCATGAGCGTCCAGTAATGTGGCAAAAAAAATTCCCAGCTCCGCAGAGGCTGTCCTAGCAGCCCGGTCATACAAATACTCGTTAATGGCTTTTTCTTGTTGGAGCAGGCGTTCGAACATTAGGAGTGTTGAATTCCAACGTGTCGGGCTGTCGCAAATCAAGCGCCTCACTGACATGATGTTTCGTCGCTGAATATCAGAAAAGTGCGCCATGGCCGTGTAGGAACGCCTGAAATGGCCACACACCTTCCTGGCCTGCTTGAGGACGTCCTGTTAGCCTGGGTACTTAGACACAAAGTGTTGTACGATGAGATTCAACACATGTGCCATGCACGGCACATGTGACAACTTGCCCAAATTCATTGCCGCCAACAAATTTGTTCCATTGTCACACACCACTTTGCCGATCTCCAGTTGGTGCGGGGTCAGCCACTGATCCATCTGTGCGTTCATTGCAGACAGGAGTGCTAGTCCTGTGTGGCTCTCTGCTTTCAGGCAAGTCAACCCCAAGACAGCGTGACACTGTCGTATCCGGGATGTGGAATAGCCCCTGGGGAGCTGGGGGGATTCAGTTGATGTGCAGCCAGATGCAGCCAGATGCCGCAGCAGAAGAGGACTCAGCCGAGGAGGATATCGAAGAGGATGGAGTAGGAGGAGTAGAGGAGGTGGCAGTAGGCCTGCCTGCAAGTCGTGGCGGTGTCACCAACTCCGCTGCGGAGCCACGCATTCCATGCTTGTCAGCCGTCAGCAGGTTGACCCAATGCACAGTGTGATATACCTGCCCTGACCGTGCTTTGAAGACCAGGTATCAGTGGTCAGATGGACCCTTGCCCCAACACTGTATGCCAGAGATGCCATGACTTCCTTTTCAATAAAATAGTAGAGGTTTGGGATTGCCTTTTTTAAAAAAAGAATTCGTCCGGGTACCTTCCACTGTGGTGTTCCAATAGCGACAAATTTTTTGAAGGCCTCAGACTCCACCAGCTGGTATGGTAAAAGCTGGCAGGCTAAGAGTTCCGTCAAGCCAGCTGTCAGACGCCGGGCAAGGGGGTGACTCTGTGTCATTGGCTTCTTACGCTCAAACATTTCCTTGACAGACAACTGACTGTGGGCAGATGAGATGGAAATGCTGAAGGTGAGAGGCGGAGTGGCGGGTGGTTGAGAGGGGGCAAGGAGGACAGCAGTGGTTGACCTGGCTGAAGATGCTAGACCAGGAGGAGGATGGTGACTTTGACTTTGTGTGCTGCTTGTACGCATGTGTTGATCCCATTGGCGTTTGTGATGTGAGATCATGTGCCTTCGCAAAGCAGTTGTACCGAGGTGGGTTGCAAATGGCTTTGCTGTTATCAGAGGCAGACACACAAAAAAATGCCACACTGCGGAGCTTTGCAATGACGGCATTCTGGTGGTGGCAACAGCATGCGTTGACTGGCATGCTGTCTGGCTGACCACGGGTGCCAATACATGCTGTCTGACTGTGCCACTTACTCCTTGTGATGACCTCCCCCTGCTTCCAACTCGTCTCCTCCTTCTCTCTGTCTCCCCTTCTGAACTCTCCCCCTCTTCTTCTCTTCGAGCAGGCACCCATGTGGCATCTGTGGACACATCGTCATCATCAACCGCTTCACTTGTATCTGACACCTCAGCAAAGGAAGCAGCAGCGGGTACAACATAATCATCATCATCATCATCACACTGTACGTCCATGTGTGTAATCCTGCCTGACTGAGACATATCACTGTAATCTACATCATCTGGCAATAATGGTTGTGCATCACTAATTGCATCCAACTGATGTGTAAATAACTCTTCTGACGGATCAAGTGAAGCGGCTGTGGTGGCTGTAGTGGTAGGGGTGTGGTGGTGGCGGCGGGCGGGAGCGTGGTAACTTGAGAGCAGGTGACCGAAGCTAAGCTGGAGGAGGATGGTGCGTCAAGGTTCTTAGCGGAAGCTGTTGAAGATTGGGTGTCCTGTTAAAGCCAGTCAACTATGTCCTCAGAATTTTTCGGGTTCAGGGTACGTGGCCTCTGAACACTGGGTATTATTCCAGGGCCAGTGGAAATCACAGCACCACGACCACGACGGCCACTGCGGGGTGGCCTGCCTGTGCCTGTCATTTTTTTTTAGATAAGTGGTACTACGCATGCTAGGTACTGTGCCACCCGGCATGAGTGTTGGGCACTAGCAGAGGGCACACTACACTGGGTTACAATTTTGCTGCACTGCACAGTGACATAGAACTTGTTTAAAATTTGTTGTGGTTGTGGGAGTGACGCAAAATTTAATTATGATAGCTAGGAATGATGAATTTGGGTCCAGTTGGTAGAGCAATTTGTCTGGTAATACCATCATAGTTCTGACGATAAACGACTGCAATAACGACAGAGACAAATGTTTTTGCTAAAATAATGTATTAGCTACAATGAATACGTTGTAGTTCCAAACATGAACGATTACAATTATTTGGGTTAAGTTGGTGGAGCAATTTATGTGGTTTATTCCGAGAACCAATGAGACTCCTCCATGCTAAGTAGTTGTTTGATCCCAGGCGGTCAAATATCCCTCAACAGCCCCTGTTTGGTCACCATATTATATGACAACTAGTTTCAGGCTCCTGTCCTTTATGGCAAATAATCCAGCGACCATGTTTGATCCATCTGGTTTTAACCCTAATATATGAAAACGAAATACCAGTTGGTTCATAGTATTGGGATGGATCCTGGACCTTAAGGAGGGATCCAGACGGGTTAAAATTCCATTGCACTGCACAGTGATGTAGTATTTAATGAAAATTTGTCATAGATGTCATAGTCACGCAGAATAACATTTTCCCTAACTGAACATATTAACTGTGATGAATTTTGTTCCATTAAGCGGACAATTTCTGTCATTTATTCTGATAAAGAACCGTAATCCTCTGAGCTAACTGCATATTTGACCCCAGTAAGACCGTGTCCAAGTGGAGGGCCAAGTGGCGTTCAGCACTAACTGTTCTGTGATGCCCTTTTAAATATGGGGCTGCACGCTCTACACTAAAGAGATCGCCATATGTCTACCCTTTGCTGACAGGTGCGGTTGCCCACTCAACATCATTCATGTAGGGATCGGGGATTGTAATACTGGAGCAGACTAATTTATTTGCTAAAATCCAATTTATTTGCTAAAAGACTAATTTATTTGCTAAAAGACTAAGGGGATCATTTATGATGCTGAAATACCTCTATAATAGGCATATTTCAGGTGAAGATTGTGGCACAATGGTTAGTTGTGCAACAATCTGCGACTTCTCCCCGCTCATGACAGATCTAAATAAGTGGGCGTGGCATGGGCGTGTAAGAGGACAGGGCGGGAGGCCTGTCTCATTTACCATTTTCTATGCCTGTTTCAGAAATCGAAAAAGGTCTAAATATAAGACAGCTAGGAATGTCTTACATTTAGAACAGATAAGGGGGTATGGGATCTGCACACCAAATGTGGGGTGGGTGCTCATAGAGAATACCTATTACATTTAAAACAGGCAGAAGATTAAGTGAAGTTATGAAGGGGCCAGTGTCTAAAATGTAATAAATTAATGTGCCACTCATTTTTTTAATACAAGATGTTTTCGCTAAGAGAATAATTTTTCCAATAAAGAAATAATTTTTGCAACAAAAAGCAAATCATTTTTCCAAAAGCAAATAATTTTCTTCCAAAAAAAGTAATTTTTCTGATAAAAAAAATAACTTTTCCAATAAAAAAAAAAATGTTTTTTTTTCTGATAAAAAACCATGATCAACTTGTGGGCAACTCTGCTGTGCGACGAATCAATTTACTTCAACAGCGGTACTGCACATTTACCTGCAATTGTAAAACATGTAACAAAGCAGTCATAGTGATGCAGAATATAATTTTCGCTAACAGGACATATTAGCTATACATTTCTTTGCACTGCACAATGACATAAAATGTGAAAAAATTTCACGTGGCTTTAATAGTGACGCAGCATAAAATTTTCACTAACAAAATTATTTTTCATTTCATACAATAATGTTTGCACTACAAATACAAATTTGATTGGATGGTGACAGTAGCAGTAATGCCAGTAGCAGTGATGATACAGGACCCTATTGATGCTAGGTTTTTCGAATGAGTGCACTTTACCATGCAATGATAAGCTATTCGATGGCAACTCTGCTGTGCAAAGAATCAGTTTATTTACACTAGCCACACAATGTTAAATAAGACCACTTTGTAACAATGGATCACAGTAACTGTTTGGTTAACAGAAGCTGGCAAATATCAATGTGGACACACCACAAACAGCAAAATGAGACAGGTGTATCACCCCAATTTTTGAATTAGGGACTAATAGAATTGTTTATCTATTAATCAATGTGGACACACCACAAACAGTAGGATGAGACAGATTGCTCTGTGTCCTACACTGCAATTGATTAAACCTGCACTGTCCCTTAAGTATCCCTAGAGATTCAGATGCTTGTCCCTAGACTACCCCTTTCATTCTCCCAATTCAGTTTTCTTGTTTTTTTAACAGGTTGTCAGCAAAACTATCCCTAGACCAAGAGCACTTCCACATCTCTCCCTATACACAGCTGACACAGAAAAGGTGGTGACCAAGTAGGATTAGGCTTTTAAAGGGCTGTGACAGCACAGGGAGTGGATAGCTCCAGATTGACTAGCTGCATGGCATTATGGGTGATCTCCTGTCCTCAGACTTGCCTCCCTTACACTTACTTTTACTTTGTAACACATGCAGCCGCCATTTTAGGAAAAAATGTGATTTGTTACCATTAAGCACAAGGAAATTCAGCTTCGTAATGAAAATGTTCCTGAAATTTATAGTGTACTGTCTGAATAGGACGGTATAAAAGAAAACCAATAATATTTATTGAGAAAAATCAATAAAATTGGGCTGAATCCGATAACATATGAAAGAATCAGGAAATTAGAAACTGTATCCAATCAGAGATACAGATGGAGCAGGGGTAACACTCCCACCCTTAACTCAAATTTCATTATCTCATCGCGTTATCTTGAAAAAAAAAGCCATTGAGAATCAATTGTTTCACTAGTTTAGTTAACTAAACTGAACTTAACCAATCTCAGAAAACAGGACTCTTAACCTTGCTACATCCGTATATGCCAGTGGGATAATTTGTATTCTTCTCAGTCTAGCATATGAAATATTTTATGGTACAGGAGTCATCACGCGCACGTCATGGATATTGGTGCATGTGAATAGGGCTAGATATAGAAATAAAGAGGGTCAGGCTATAAACTATTTATATCACATAAGTGACAGAAACCCTATTTATACTAATATTGTTGATGTGTTTTCCTGAAATTCAGATCAAATTCCACTTTCTTAACTTTTAACAGCAGTTTGCCAAATTAGTCAATCTGGTATAATTTAAAAAACAAACATAACTTTTGTACTCCCCCCCCCCCCCTAATGGCTAAATTATTTACCTTGGTACGCACCCTGATAGGGCCCTCATCCCTACCTCCGCCTTTGTAAAAAATCTTCTGTTCAACTTCATGTTATTTTACTGCTGTATTCCACCATGACTTAACTCCATTTATGCAATGTTGGAAACAATTTCAAATGTTCCTTTACATTCCTATATAAGATTAATTAGTATATGTAACTATAATATTTTAACTATGCATTACATGCTTTATTTAAGTATAGTTTAAATGAGTTTTTTTTTTTGAAATGATAAAATTTGATAAAATTACGTTTCGGAAGCAAATAGAAGCATAGAATACACACTGATCATAGTTTGTCATTGCCCATCTAATGAAACACAAATAACCTCTGCTTTACGAATCATTCAGTGGAAACTCATTCTCGCTTGGCCTTTTAAGCATTCCAAAGCATTTGTCCAATTGTTTATTTTTATTCAGTGTAGGCACACATGAACAATTGCAGCATGTAACCTCTTTGGATTCTACAAGGTCTCTTGTTCTCGTAAAGTGAATTGCCACAAGAATAAAAGTCATGTACAATAAGGAACATGGGACTTGTACAGAAGATAATGTAAGTAAATGCCACAAATAAAAAATAAATCAATTTTAAACAAAAGCATTGAAAGAAAAATAACATGCAAATAAAGCTAAATTCCCACTTAAGACACCTAATGCAATAAGTAGAAATAAATACCCTTTATGCGGCTACTTTTTCTATAGATAATGTGTTAATATATTAATATATGCCTATGTATTAAAAACTTGGATTGTGCACACATTTATAAAAATGAAAGTTTATCATCCACAGATTAAAATGTATTGCAAGTATATAAACATTGACCATAAGAAAGTCTAATAAAAGATAAGGCAACATCACCAAGAGGGGGTTCACACAGACTAATAATTTTATGTGCTGCATGGTACCAAGCAGCCACAGGTGATTAGCCAAAAGGCTGTAAAGAGCCAAGTGCTGCATCACATACAACAGATTAGAAAAAATCACTACACCTGTGTAAGAACATCAAAATATAGCAAAAAAAAAAAAAAAAGTCATATGCCCATTCTGTACTCCTAAAATGAGACATTGACATGCAATTTAGTGCAGCCTTCCTCAGCATTTGCAAAGTGCTGTTACATCTTTCATGCTTTTGGATTGTAGTCATGTAAGATTTGCATTTGCACATTTGTTTCACTTTGACTAGTTACACAGTTGCATAGTGTGGTTGAAAAGAGACATATGTCCACTCCAACCAAAGGATAGGAATGGCTGAAAGAAAGAAGCATCTATCCTCATTTAAAAAAAATTGTCTATTACTGCCCTGACCACCTCTTATGGGCTATGTACACCTTTGGGGCCAATTTTTTTTTATTAGTGCATTGTACTCATTATGAGCTAAAAATATTTTTTTCAATCAGTCTTTATTAAAAATATGGAGTTCTTTTCTCTGTACAGAGCTGAGCTGCTCTAACAAGAAGGATCTTCTACTTCAGGCAGGGAGCTGATGGGCTCCTTATCTCTGCTCTCAGACCTAACAACAAACACTCATCAAAGCTCAATTCTTATCTTACTGATTAGAATGTGGCTTAAATAAGTGTATATGGCCTCTTAGTAATTTAGAGAAAATGGTTATTAGATGACTGGCACAAAGGAAAGTGAATGTAGGATGCACACAGCTAGAAAAACAGTTAACCATTTGTGACAGTATGGCTCAATAAAGACCAATTGAAAAAATTATTTTTTTTAGTCCCAAAAAAAAAATGCAATCATAAAAAAAAGTTGTCCCCAAAGGTGTACATAGCCTTTAAAGTGACTATTCCACAAAATTAAGTTCATTTGGCAACCTTTTTTATGAACTTTTTTCGTACCATTTCTAACTATAGTGGAATTTAGCATGAGCAAGCTGGGAGTCCAGGTTAGGTGTTAGGGGAACCTGAGGAGAACACAGAATTAGTTAATAATCATAATTGAACTTTTTTTTTTTTTTTTGTGCAGTTTAGAAGAGACATTGGCAATGTCACTGCTTCTAGTGAACTCAAGGATCATGTGATCATATGATCACAGAGTACTGTGTTTAAGCTGACCCTTATCAGTTCTGCCAGTGATAAAAAACAACCATAAAATATGTTTTTCTAGGGTGTCCCTGTTACAGTGAAGAACTAAAAAAAATATATACACTCCAGAGGTTGATTAGGACTTCTTGAGGGACATATTATGAACCAAAAATATACACACAAGTAAAAAAATATGAAATAAAGAGAAAACCAAAATGTCAAATAGGGATGAGCAAATTTCTTAAAATTTGATTCTGGTACGATTTGGCCAAATCACCCATCCAATTCTCTCTCTTTCTCTCCCATCTCTGTCTTTCATCCTTTATTTTCCAGAGCTGAATCACAAAAAGGAAAATGAATTAAAAAATAAAAATATTTTGGAATTTAGGAATCTATTCACTCATTTCTAGTGATGAGCGAGCATGCTCGGCTGAATACTTGTTTGGCTCGAGCATCGCTATTCTCGGCACATGGCGGACTCGTCCGAATACCACATGTGCTCGAGCGCCATGCTCGAGCCTCCTCCCCATGCGTTGGGCGCCTACTAAGCAGCCAATAAACGTGCAGGTAAGTAATTCCCTTCACTGTAATGCCATAGCCATGTTAGCTACTGACATTACAGTAATTGGCTGGCCGGAACGCGTCATCGGAGGTTATATAGCACCCGATGACACGTGCTCGGATCACAGAAACACAAGGGGGGTGGGGGAGGCGGCATTGGCACGGCGAGTGGCTTATTACTTTTTGATCAAAATGTACACTAACGCCTCTGACAACTTCTAGTATAGAGGCAGGGCAGAGTGCTGGTTGCAGAGTGCTGTTGCATTTCTGTGTTTGTATGTATATTTTGCCATGGCTATGTGCACCTGCATACAGGGACGTGCTGACTGACCCCCCCTTGTGTTTCTGTGTAGTATATGCTGGAGGTGTGGCGGCCTCCTTTCAGTCGTGCACACCTGACTAGTTTGTCTGCCCTAGAGGCTGGTTTTAATCAAAGTAAGTATAAAACTGAACTTGCATTCATAGTACCTACTAATAGCCATCTGGCTCCTGGAAGAGTACACAGTGGGCTCAGCATGCATGTTGGTACCTGCATCCCTGGATTTAATAGAGGCTGTTATGGCACCAAAAAGGGTTAATAAGCACGGTGGATCCTAGCATGCATGCTGGGCCCGCACCCCCTGGATTTTATATGGCTGTCATGGCCCATAACAGCTAGGATTTAGCGTTAGGACTACTAATAGAGGCGGCCTTGGCGCGGCTTATTACTTTTTGATCAAAATGTACACTAACGCCTCTGATAACTTCTATTATAGAGCCAGGGCAGAGTTCTGGTTGCATAGTGCTGTTGCATTTCTGTGTTTGTACGTGCTCGGATCAGTCATAGGCAGGGAGAGCAGAGAGTAGGAAAGGAAGGACAGTGTAGGGAGCAACATTCACAGTTCTTATTCTAAGAAAGATTTTCAAAGACCCAAAAGTCCTTTTAAGGACTACTGTGTGTGTTTAATAGCAGCAATATATTTTTACCTGCGCTAAATTGATCAGTCTCAGGGACATACGTGCTGAGGAAGGGACAGATAAATTTGCTGTTTTTACTACCAAAAGCTTTTCAAAGACTCCAAAGTCCTTTTAAGGACTTCTGTGTGTGTGTTTCACAGCAGCATAATATTTTTCTTTAATACCTATTAGTGACATATACTGTACATCATCCGCAAACTGTGTCTTTTTGCGTAAATTCAAATAATCAGCGCCACATTTATTGTCTATTATGTGTGTGCTTAATACACATCTGTGACATATACAGTACTCTATCCGAAAACTGTTTCTTTAGCATAAATTTAATTAATCTGGGCCAAATCTAGTGTCCGTAGTCTGTGGCTTTCTGTGACAAATACTGTACTACATCCGAAAACAGTGTATGTAGCGCAAATTTAAATAATATGGGCCTAATCTAGTGTCCATAGTGTGTGGCTTTCTGTGACATATACTGTACTACATCCGAAAACAGTGTCTGTAGCGCAAATTTAAATAATCTGGGCCTAATCTAGTGTCTATAGCGTGTTGCTTTCTGTGACATATAATGTTCTTTGTACTACATCCGAAAACAGTGTCTGTAGCGCAAATTTAAATAATCTGGGCCTAATCTAGTGTTCATGGTGTGTGGCTTTCTGTAACATATAGTGCACTACATCTGAAAACATTGTCTGTAGCGCAAATTTAAATAATCTGGGCCTAATCTAGTGTCTATAGCGTGTTGCTTTCTGTGACATATAATGTACTACATCCGAAAACAGTGTCTGTAGCGCAAATTTAAATAATCTGGGCCTAATCTAGTGTTCATGGTGTGTGGCTTTCTGTGACATATAGTGCACTAAATCTGAAAACATTGTCTGTAGCGCAAATTTAAATAATCTGGGCCAAATCTAGTGTCTATAGCGTGTTGCTTTCTGTGACATATAATGTACTACATCCGAAAACAGTGTCTGTAGCGCAAATTTAAATAATCTGGGCCTAATCTAGTGTTCATGGTGTGTGGCTTTCTGTGACATATACTGTACTACATCCGAAAACAGTGTCTGTAGCGCAAATTTTAATAATCTGGGCCTAATTTAGTGTCCATGGTGTGTGGCTTTCTGTGACATATAGTGCACTACATCTGAAAACATTGTCTGTAGCGCAAATTTAAATAATCTAGGTCTAATCTAGTGTCCACAGTGTGTGACTTTCTGTGACATATACCATACTACATCCAAAAACAGTGTCTATAGCGCAAATTTAAATAATCTGGGCCTAATCTAGTGTCCATAGTGTGTGGCTTTCTGTGACATATACTGTACTACATCCGAAAACAGTGTCTGTAGCGCAAATTTAAATAATCTGGGCCTAATCTAGTGTCCATAGTGTGTGGTTTTCTGTGACATATACTGTACTACATCCGAAAACAGTGTCTGTAGCTCAAATTTTAATAATTTGTGCCACATCTACTGTGTGTGCGTCTAATACATATCACTGGCATATACTGTACTTTATCCATTGATGGTGTATGCTAGTCTGTTACATTATCAGGGCTATATCTCCTGTGTAATGTGTGCGCATCCCAAATAACTTTTTTCATTTATTGGCGCATACACTTACAAATCCTACGCTACTGTACGTGTGAGATACCTTTAAGCATATATAACATTTAATATAAAGAAGTAGGCCAGTATGGGACGTGAAAGTGGCCGTGATGCTGATGGTGTATGCAGAGGCCGTGGCTCTGGGCAAGATGAAACTGAGTAAAAAATTGTAGCTGAGGGCCTCCAGATGAGCTAACCCTCAAAAACATTATTTGGAAGGGCCTTCCGGTCAGCTGACCCTCTAAAACATCATTTGCGAGTGCCTTCAGGTCAGCAGACCCTCTAAAACATCATTTACGAGTGCCTTCAGGGCAGCTGACTATGTAAAACATTATTTGTGAGGGCCTGCAGGAGAGCTAACCCTAAAAGACATAATTTTCCAGGGCCTCCAGGTGAGCTGACCCTCTTAAACATTATATCTGAGGGCCTGCAGGTGAGCTGACAATCTAAAACATTATATATGAGGGCCTGCAGGCGAGCTGACCCTAAAAAACATGAATTGCGAGGGCCTGCAGGTGAGCTGAAACTGTTAAACATTTTATGTGAGGGCTTGCAGGTGATCTGAACCTAAAAAACATGAATTGCGAGGGCCTGCAGATGAGCTGACCCTGTTAAACATTATATGTGAGGGCCTGCAGGTGATCTGAACCTAAAAAACTTGAATTGCGAGGGCCTGCAGGTGAGCTGACCCTGTTAAACATTATATGTGAGGGGCTGTAGGTGAGCTGACCATGTAAAGCATTATATGTGAGGGCCTGCAGGCTAGCTGACCCTCTAAAACATTATGAACGAGGGCATCTAAAATGCATGTTGATATGATGAAGGAGGAGGAGGAGTAAAAAAGTCAGGGGCAATCCACGCCTTGTTCATTTTTATAAGAGTCAACCTGTTAGCATTTTCAGTTGACAGACTGATGCGCTTATCAGTTATTATGCCCCCAACAATGCTAAATACCCGCTCTAACAAAATGCTGGCGGCAGGGCAGGCCAGCAGCTCTGAGGCATAGAGTGGCAGTTTGTGACACGTGTCCGGCTTGGACACTCAATAGTTGTAAGGCACAGAGGGATCACTGAGGACGCTGACACGGTCTGCTATGTACTCCTTCACCATCTTCCAAAATTTTTCCCGCCTTGTGACACTAGGCCGTGCATCAGGGTGAAGGTGCTGGCAGGGTGTCATGAAACTGTTCCCGGCCTTGGAGAGTGTTGTCCTGCCTCTGTTGGAACTGCTGTGTGTTCCCCTAATCTCCCCTCTTGGGTTGAACACGGAACTACTTACTCTGTCGCCAGCGTTGTCAGCTATAAATTTATCCGCAATGACATTCTGTTCTATTATTATTATGGTTTGCGGTTGTTATATTGTTAGTATTATTATTGTTATTATGGTTTATGGTTGTAAAATATGTTATTGTTATTTATGAGTTAATTAACAGACCATGCCATTGGTTAACCTTGTATTTTATGTTTTTAGTTATATTAATGTAAAAATTTGGGATGTTTGTTGTGCATGGGACATATATGCTGTATGATTGCCATGTGTGTGAGCATGCCAAGCTCTAAATCTGCCAACAAGTTATGGCCATTATCAGATGCAACAGCCAACCATGCCTAGGTGGAGTGGCGAGAGCCACAGCTCAGTCTGGTCCATTGTACCCTGCCACAGCTCTGCGGCGGTATGCTGTTTGTCACCTAAGCAAATGAGTTTCAGCACGGCCTGTTGCCGCTTCTCCACTGCTGTGCTACACTGCTTCCAGCTAATGACTCATGGCTGACTGGTGCTGCAAGATGAGAATTCAGAGGTGGAAGTGGAGTAGGAGAAGGAGGGTTTGCTGCAACTAATGTAGGTGGTGGTGAAGAAACTGATAGAATGGGGGCGGGCAATCCTTGGCATTGGTAGCACCTGTGCCATAACAGGGTACGACTAGCTACCGGCCTCCACAAGGTTCACCCAGTGTGCCGTCACGTAAATGTAGCGTCCCTGGCAAAAGGCACTTGTTCGCGTGTCAGTCGTTTAGTGGACGTTACCAATAACTGCGTTGGTCAGGGCACGGGTGGACACAATTGGACACAATTGCTGGTGTAATGCCGGGATGGCACACCGAGAAAAATTATGGTGGCAGGGTACTGAGTAACGAGGAACATCTGCCGCCATGAGGATGAGGAAAGCCTTAGTGTCCACAGGCCTAAATGGAAACATTTCCTGGGCCAGCAATTTTTAAAGGTGTGCATTTATTGCTATGGCCTGTGGGGGGTGGCTGGGTATTTGCGCTTACGTTCAAAGGCCTTGGTTAAGGACATCTGTATGTGGGCCTATTTGGTGTGACCCAGCCTGTTGCGGTGCTGTGAATCCCTCCCCCTCTGTATTGCTGTCCTCGCTTGACATGCCGCCTTCCTAGGTTGGGTCAGTGATGTCATCGTCCACCACCCCCTCTTACACTTCCTCACTCGGGTCATCCTCCTGACTTTTGTTGTTGACCTAACAAGACCCTCACTTATTGACAACTGTGTCTCATCCGCATCATCCACCTCATGAAACACTAATTGCCATTCCCCAATGTCATCTTCTTCTGACTGTGGATGCTGAAGAGTTTGGGAATCAGTGCACAAGATCTCCACATGTCCCTTTTCAGGGAGGATCAGCTCACCTGCAGGCCCTCACCTACAATATTTGAGAGGGTCAGCTCACCTGCAGGCCCTCACCTACAATATTTTAGAGGGTCAGCTCACCTGCAGGCCCTCAACTACAATATTTTATAGGGTCAGCTCAGCTCACCTACAGGCCCTCACCTACAATATTTGAGAGGGTCAGCTCACCTACAGGCCCTCACATACAATATTTTACAGGGTCAGCTCAGCAGCAGGCACTCGCTCATCATTTTTTGCAATTCTCAGCAACAGGCCCTTGCCCCTTATGTTTTAGAGGGTCACCAGCAGGCCCTTGCTCCAAATGTTTTTGAGGGTCACCAGCAGGCTACCAATAATAATTTTTCAAGGGTGTGTATGATGCTCTCCATTATGTGTAATAAAGGGTGTATGTAGTTCCGGTTCCTTGTAATTTTTGGAAGCCCTTTCACTTAGTGTATAGGCTTTATGGGTGTAGGAGTCCCACTACCTGAACAATTGTACCACAATGTGAATGAGGCCCTCCTTTATGTGATATACAGGCTGTTTCTGAGTGCCATTTCCATGTAATTTTTGGCAGCACTTGCACTTTATATACAATTGATTATACAGGAAATAATGTTTCCTAACAATATTTCCTGTAAAATTTATTTATTTATTCTTGGGGGGGGGGGGGGGTATCTGCAAGTGCATAAGTGGTGTTTCTGTCATTTTCTGACCTTTTCCAATGAACCAGGCACCCTCCCCTCTTCAGAGCAGGGGATGCCTGGTTGTCTCCCATTGACTTCCATTATACTCGGGTGCTCGGTCGAGCACACGAACATATCGATGTGTTCGGACCGAGCACGTGAACAGCCAAATACTTTGGTGCTCGATCATCACTACTCATTTCTTATTCGAATCCAAGCTGTCACCATTGCAACCCAATTTGCCCACAACTATACATATATGCAGGGTCGGCGCGTCCTATAAGCAGACTCGGCAGCTGCGTAGAGTGCCCCTTGGGAAGGGGCGCCGCCATGAGCGCCGGCCCCCCCTCATGCTGCAGCCGTCCGAGCTCTCTATATTGAGCCTCTGGCGGCTGCAGCACTGACCGGGCTGGTGCGTCCATGAGAGCGCACCGCGAGGAGCTGACAGAAGGGAAGCACTCAGCACTCCCTCCTGTCACTCCCTCATTGTAGCGTGGCCGAGCCCTGTATGGTCCGCTGGTACAGGGACCATCTGTCTCCTGTACCTTGCCGGACTGACATGAAGTGCGCACACAGTGTGCACTTCCTGTCAGTCCACTAGGGTACAGGAAACAAAAGCGCCTGTACCGCGGACCATACAGAGCTCGGCCACGCTACACTAGAGGTAGGGGAGGTGGGGGGGGGGAGAATGACAAGGGGGGAGAGAATGACAAGAGGGACAAGGAGAATGACAAGAGGGGGGAGAGAATGACATGGGGAGTTGGGAAAGAGAATGACAAGGGGGAGAGAATGACAAGAGGGACAAGGAGAATGACAAGAGGGGGGAGAGAATGGCAAGAGGGACAAAGAGAATGACAAGAGGGGTAGAGAATGACAAGGGGGGAGATAATGAGAAGAGGGGGAGAGAATGACAAGGGGGGGGGAGAGAATGACAAGAGGGGGGAGAGAATGACATGGGGGAAAGATAATGACAAGAGGGACAAAGAGAATGACAAGAGGGGGAGAGAATGACAAGGGGGGGCAAAGAGAATGACAAGAAGGGGGAGAGAATGACAAGAAGGGGAGAGAGCACGACAAGGGGGGGGGAGAGAATGACAATAGGGGGAAAGAGAATGACAAGAGGGGGAACGAGAAAGACAAGGGGGGAAAGAGAATGACAGGAGGGGGAGAGAGAGAACGGGCGTTAGTTAAAGGGGTTCTGCAGTTTATTTAAACTGATGATCTATTCTCTGGATCATCAGAATCTGATATGTGGGGGTCCGACACCTGGGACCCCCGCCGATCAGCCGTTTGAGAAGGCAGCGGCGCTGGCAGTAGCGCCTCGGCCTTCTGCCGGTTTACCGCAGGCGCAGTGACATCACGACTAGTATCACTGGCCTTGGCGGGGTTAAGCTCTGTTCACTTGAATGAAGCTTAGCCCAGCCCAGGCCAGTGATATTAGTAATGACATCACTTCGCCTGCAGTAAACAGCGAGAACGCTGATGATCTATCTAGAGGATAGATCATCAATTGAAATAAACTGCAGAACCCCTTTAATATGGCAGATCATATGGGTGGGGCATTATGATGTCACATGGGGGGGGGGGGCGGCAAACTTTTCTTTTGCCTAGGGCAGCAAAAATCCTTGCACTGGCCCTGCATATATGTATGAAAATGACCTACACATAATAGGGAACCTATGTGAATAATTTCTTTCCGTGTCAAATTACCAATTTTCATAATTTGAAAAAGTTTACATTTTTTTGTATAGTTTACAGCTAATAAAACTAAAAAAAAGGCCCAACACTTAGAAATGTTAGGGTCATTATCAAGGCTAATTTAGGCCTGATCATTATTGGGGACTAATTGTTAATATTGCTTACACTGTTTGCAGGGTGATAATGCGGAGTGGCCTTTTTGTAAATGTATAAATTACTAATCTCAGCTTTCCACTGACATATATGTAAAGATGTAGCAGGGGTAAGACACACACTTTTAACTCAAATTTCTTAACTCATCACGTTATCTTGAAACAAAAGCCATTGACAGGTAGAGATGGCCCGAACTATTCGCCGGCGAACATAGCTTGTTCGCGTTCGCCTCTGCCGGGCGAACATATGCGATGTTCGGTCCGCCCCCTATACATCATCATTGAGCAAACTTTGACCCTGTACCTCACAGTCAGCAGACACATTCCAGCCAATCAGCAGCATACCCTCCCTCCCAGACCCTCCCACACAGCATCCATTTTAGATTCATTCTGAAGCTGCAGTCTTAGTGAGAGGAAGGAGAGTGTAGTTGCTGCTGATTTAATTGGGAAATCGATAGCTAGGCTAGTGAATTCAGTGTCCACTCCAGTCCTGAAAGACTCATCTGATCTCTGCTGTAAGGACAGCCTCCTGACAGCACCCCAAAAAGCCCTTTTTAGGGCTGCAACATTAGTCTGCTTTTTTTTCCCTTTATATGCATATTGCAGTTGCATGGCCTGCCTGTGTGTGAGGAGCTGCAGGCCCACAGACTGTAGTGTGCCCACTGCCAGTGCCCACCCCTGTCATCCCATGTGGCACAGGACTTTGCATCAAAAAAAGGCATTTAATTTTTACACTTTAATCTAAGGTTAGTTGCCTGCCAGTGTGTGTCAGGCTGACTTCCAGTGACTGTAGTGTGCCCACTGCCAGTGCCTACCACTCATACCGGCTGGCAAAGGACTTTGCATCAAAATAGGCATTTAATTTTTATACTTTAATCTAAGGTTAGTTGCCTGCCAGTGTGTGTCAGGCTGACTTCCAGTGACTGTAGTGTGCCCACTGCCAGTGACTACCACTCATACCGGCTGGCACAGGACTTTGCATAAAAAAAGGCATTTAATTTTTACACATTAGTCTAATTTCAGTTGCTTGCCTGCTGCCAGTGCGTGTCAGGCCCACTTCCACTGACTGTAGTGTGCCCACTGCCAGTGCCAACCACTGATACCGGGTGGCACAGTAGCTTGCCGATAAATAAGGCATTTCATTTTTACACATTAGTCTAATTTCAGTTGCTTGCCTCCTGCCAGTGTGTGTCAGGCCCAACTCCACAGACTGTAGTGTGCCCACTGCCAACCACTGGTACCGGGTGGCACAGTAGCTTGCCGATAAATAAGGCATTTCATTTTTACACATTAGTCTAATTTCAGTTGCTTGCCTCCTGCCAGTGTGTGTCAGGCCCACCTCCACAGACTGTAGTGTGCCCACTGCCAACCACTGATACCGGGTGGCACAGTAGCTTGCCGATAAATAAGGCATTTCATTTTTACACATTAGTCTAATTTCAGTTGCTTGCCTCCTGCCAGTGTGTGTCAGGCCCACCTCCACAGACTGTAGTGTGCCCACTGCCAACCACTGATACCGGGTGGCACAGTAGCTTGCCGATAAATAAGGCATTTCATTTTTACACATTAGTCTAATTTCAGTTGCTTGCCTCCTGCCAGTGTGTGTCAGGCCCACCTCCACAGACTGTAGTGTGCCCACTGCCAGTGCCAACCACTGATACCGGGTGGCACAGTAGCTTGCCGATAAATAAGGCATTTCATTTTTACACATTAGTCTAATTTCAGTTGCTTGCCTCCTGCCAGTGTGTGTCAGGCCCACCTCCACAGACTGTAGTTTGCCCACTGCCAGTGCCAACCACTGATACCGGGTGGCACAGTAGCTTGACGATAAATAAGGCATTTCATTTTTACACATTAGTCTAATTTCAGTTGCTTGCCTGCTGCCAGTGTGTGTCAGGCCCACTTCCACAGACTGTAGTGTGCCCACTGCCAGTGCCCACCACTGATACAGGGTGGCACAGTACCACTTATCGAAAAAAATGACAGGCAGAGGCAGGCCACACCGCAGGGGCCGTCGTGGTCGTGGTGCTGTGATTTCCACTGTCCCTGGAATAATGCCTAGTGTTCAGAGGCCATGTACCCTGAACCCGAAAAATTCTGAGGACGTAGTTGACTGGCTTAGACAGGACACCCAATCTTCAACAGCTTCCGCTAAGAACCTTGACGCACCATCTTCCTCCAGCTCAGCTTTGGTCACCTGCTCTCAAGTTACCACGCACCCGCCCGCCGCTGATAGGAATAGTACTAGTTAAGACACCACTCATATAGGGTGTCACAGCACATTGCTCTGTGCACGCGCAGTGCCCCAATTTGGGAGTATGAGGACCGACCAAGCTGCTTTTTCCATCTCCCGGTTCCTGAAATCAATTCAGTTTGGTGTATGAGAGTTTGGTCTGTCATTGTGAAGGCAGTCGAAGGTACCAGGCCTAAATTTTTTTTCACAAAAGGCAATCCCTGATATGGGATGTAACAGGGATTAAACTGATGAGAATAGTACTACAGAAAATACCACTCATATCGGGTGTGACAGTAAATTGCACGGCGCAGACGCAGTGACCGTGGGATTAAAACAGAGTGGAGGGAGCCAGCGTTTTTTAACCATCTCCCCGTTCGAAAAATCTATTCAATAAATGGCCCCCAGATTGGGGACGTTAGAGGGATTAAACTGATGAGAATAGTACTACAGAAAATACCACTCATATCGGGTGTGACAGTAAATTGCACGGCGCAGAAGCAGTGACCGTGGGATTAAAACAAAGGGAGGGAGCCAGCGTTTTTTAACCATCTCCCCGTTCGAAAAATCTATTCAATTGACCTTTCGGGGACCCTTGGTGTTGTACGTGGCTGGGTGGAGGAAGAAACCTTCAATGACATCACCGGGACGTGGCTAGCTTGGTATCCAACCTTGTGCAAATGGGGAGTTTGCGGTTGTGCAAATGGACTGTTTGCGGTGCATTAAAAGAGGAGTTTGGTATGTCAATGTCTGAGAATCGGGCGTAACCCTTACACTACCTGATCGATACAACATCATACCTGATCGTATACACACACTGGATGTTTTAAAGCATGTTATTCCAAACAATTTAGGAATGTTACGTGATTTATGCCCTTTATGGATTAAAACCCGACTCTGCGTCCACTACGTAATTTTCCATGGGAGTTTTGCCATAGATCCCCTCCGGCATGCCACAGTCCAGGTGTTAGTCCCCTTGAAACAACTTTTCCATCACTATTGTGGCCAGAAAGAGTCCCTTTGGTTTTTAAAATTCGCCTGTCTATTGAAGTCTATGGCGGTTCGCCCGGTTCGCCTGTTTGCGAACATTTGCGGAAGTTCGCGTTCGCTGTTCGCGAACTGAAAATTTTATGTTCGCGACATCACTATTGACAGGCAAATAAGTCACTGTCACTAAAGAGATAGTAGCAATTCTCAACTAAACTGACTATGCTTCACGTCCACACCATAAAATCCAGTTTATTCTAGAGGGGCTGTCATGTGGTGACAGAGTTTTTCTTTTGTGGTGGTCATATGGTATCTTACACATGCTTCTGTCCTTAAAACTGGAACTGATCACCCCATGGTGCAGTTAGGAAGCATTAAAGATCTTAAAGGGGTTATCTCACTTCAGCAAGTAGCATTTATCATGTATTAAAAGTTGATCCAAGCCACTTACTAATGTATTGTGATTATCCGTATTGCTTCTTTTGCTAGCTTGATTGATTTTTCGATCACATTATACACTGCTCGTTTCCATGGTTACGATCAACCTGCAATCTATCTGTTGTGGTCGTGCTTGCACACTATAAAAAAAAGTGCTGGACCTTGGGAGCACACATAGACTGGTGCTATTTCCAATAGTGTGCAAGCATGGCCACCACTGCTGGTTTGCAGGGTGGTCATAACCATGGAAAAGCAATGTATAATGTGATGAAAAATTAAGCCAGCAAAAGAAGCAATATCAACAATCAAAACACATTAGTAAGTGGTTGTTAACTTTCTCTACATGATAAATGTCACTTGCTGAAGTGAAACAACTCCTTTAAGTGCAGCTAAAAAGTATATTACATTCTTTAACTAGAAATCAAGAAACATCCATCAAATAGAAGTGGAATACAATGTGAATACATATTTTCAAAATTAATACTGATTTAATATTAAAGGCAATACCACATGAAAGAAGGTACACTCCTAACTGGATGTCTCTGGTCTATAAATGTGTCAATGGGTATATCCTAAAATGTCCTCTTATGTGGTATTCAACTAGGATAGAGGACATTTTAAAGGAAGACAGTTTTCCTTCTGTAAGCATTAATGGGAGAAGAAAATGTGTCATAGAAATGGCAGCCACTGGTTCACCTTTCGGGGACCCTTGGTGTTGTACGTGGCTGGGTGGAGGAAGAAACCTTCAATGACATCACCGGGACGTGGCTAGCTTGGTATCCAACCTTGTGCAAATGGGGAGTTTGCGGTTGTGCAAATGGACTGTTTGCGGTGCATTAAAAGAGGAGTTTGGTATGTCAATGTCTGAGAATCGGGCGTAACCCTTACACTACCTGATCGATACAACATCATACCTGACCGTATACACACACTGGATGTTTTAAAGCATGTTATTCCAAACAATTTAGGAATGTTACGTGATTTATGCCCTTTATGGATTAAAACCCGACTCTGCGTCCACTACGTAATTTTCCATGGGAGTTTTGCCATAGATCCCCCTCCGGCATGCCACAGTCCAGGTGTTAGTTCCCTTGAAACAACTTTTCCATCACTATTGTGGCCAGAAAGAGTCCCTTTGGTTTTTAAAATTCGCCTGTCTATTGAAGTCTATGGCGGTTCGCCCGGTTCGCCTGTTTGCGAACATTTGCGGAAGTTCGCGAACTGAAAATTTTATGTTCGCGACATCACTATTGACAGGCAAATAAGTCACTGTCACTAAAGAGATAGTAGCAATTCTCAACTAAACTGACTATGCTTCACGTCCACACCATAAAATCCAGTTTATTCTAGAGGGGCTGTCATGTGGTGACAGAGTTTTTCTTTTGTGGTGGTCATATGGTATCTTACACATGCTTCTGTCCTTAAAACTGGAACTGATCACCCCATGGTGCAGTTAGGAAGCATTAAAGATCTTAAAGGGGTTATCTCACTTCAGCAAGTAGCATTTATCATGTATTAAAAGTTAATACAAGCCACTTACTAATGTATTGTGATTATCCGTATTGCTTCTTTTGCTAGCTTGATTGATTTTTCGATCACATTATACACTGCTCATTTCCATGGTTACGATCAACCTGCAATCTATCTGTTGTGGTCGTGCTTGCACACTATAAAAAAAAGTGCTGGACCTTGGGAGCACACATAGACTGGTGCTATTTCCAATAGTGTGCAAGCATGGCCACCACTGCTGGTTTGCAGGGTGGTCATAACCATGGAAAAAAGCAATGTATAATGTGATGAAAAATTAAGCCAGCAAAAAGAAGCAATATCAACAATCAAAACACATTAGTAAGTGGTTGTTAACTTTCTCTACATGATAAATGTCACTTGCTGAAGTGAAACAACTCCTTTAAGTGCAGCTAAAAAGTATATTACATTCTTTAACTAGAAATCAAGAAACATCCATCAAATAGAAGTGGAATACAATGTGAATACATATTTTCAAAATTAATACTGATTTAATATTAAAGGCAATACCACATGAAAGAAGGTACACTCCTAACTGGATGTCTCTGGTCTATAAATGTGTCAATGGGTATATCCTAAAATGTCCTCTTATGTGGTATTCAACTAGGATAGAGGACATTTTAAAGGAAGACAGTTTTCCTTCTGTAAGCATTAATGGGAGAAGAAAATGTGTCATAGAAATGGCAGCTACTGGTTCCCTATAGTTCACAAACCTCAATATGGGGTTTACTGTAACATTAAAAACAGATTTTTATGTTAACTGGACATTTCTATGAGCTAAATTGTAAAATAATTAAAAAATATTATGATTTAAATTAAATTGCATGGAAGTGTTGAATTTGTGCCACACGTTTAAAGTTTGGAATACTTTTTAATAACCCATCCCTTATCTATACTTCCCAACTTTCACTTTGCTTGCTTCATAGTGGCAAAGACTAAGGGGCCTTTTCAGAACAGATGAGTTTATACTCACATCATGTGATAAATCATTTGACACTTTGACACTTGGAGAGCTTATTCAAATAGCTATGTGACTTCGGAAGTTGATTGTTTGGATCATTTTTGGATTTAAACCAAAATATAAAAACAGATCTGTGACCAGTTCCAAATTAGAGACAGAAGGGTTCTTTATTAGGCGTATTTCTGGCGCAGTTTGCAATGCAAAGGTTACTTGCACCAAATCTGAAACTTTTTTTTGCCAGGTCTAAAAAAGTGGGTATGGAGTGGGCAGGGACAGGCTAGAAGGCCCGTCTCATTCATCATTTTCTATGCCTGTTTTAAGAGTAGAAAATTGTCTAAATGTAAGCCAACAAGAAAGACTGTCGTCTAAAACGCTAGCCTTAATAAATGACCCCTAGAATTTAATGGGAAGAGGTCTAAATTAGATCATTATGGTGTCTTAAATAAAAGAATCCATACAGTGAATGTTAGCAAATTACTGCTTTTCACTCTTGAAGCTAGAACTTTTCAGTCAGAGTCCTCTCCTTAACCGCTTCAGGACCGCCGTACGCAGGATTGCGTCCTGCGGGCGGTCCTGTTCTTCTGATCGGACGCGCCGGGCGTCATCTCGCGAGACGCGAGACTTCCTGTGAACGCGCACGCGGGCGCGCGCGCGTTCACAGCGTCTGGCGTCTGAAGAGTTGTACTACAGCCTGCCAGCGATGATCAATCGCTGGCAAGCTGTAGATGCGATATAAATCGCATCAAACAGCTATATCAGACGCTGTTTTATGAACAGCGTCTGATATAGCTGCTACCTGGTCCTCTGGTGGTCCCATTTTCTGGGATCTCATCCCATCACAAGTTAGTGGAATATGAGACTGTAAAAAAAAAAAAAAAAAAAAAACAATTTCCGCTAACTTGTGCCAAATTTTTTTTTTTCTGTGAACTCGCCATGCCCCTCACGGAATACCTTGGGGTGTCTTCTTTCCACAATGGGGTCACATGTGGGGTATTTATACTGCCCTGGCATTTTAGGGGTGCTAAAGCGTGAGAATCCAAATGCGTAAAAATGGCCTGTAAAATCCTAAAGGTACTCATTGGTTTTAGGGCCCCTTTGCGCATCTTGGCTGCAAAAAAGTGTCACTCATGTGGTATCGCCGTACTCAGGAGAAGTAGGGCAATGTGTTTTGGGGTGTATTTTACATATACCCATACTGGGTGTGAGAAATATCGCTGTAAACGACAACTTTTTACATTTTTTATTCAAAGTTGTCAATATACAGAGATATTTCTCTCACCCAGCATGGGTATATGTAAAAATACACCCTAAAACACATCGCCCTACTTCTCCTGAGTACGGCGATACCACATGAGTGACACTTTTTGCAGCCAAGATGCGCAAAGGGCCCAAATTCCAACGAGTACCTTTTAGGAGGGTATTTTACGCATTTTTCTTCTCACGCTTTAGGGCCCCTAAAATGCCAGGGCAGTATAAATACCCCACATGTCACCCCATTTTGGAAAGAAGACACCCCAAGGTATTCGCTGAGGGGCATAATGAGTTCATTAAAAATTAAACTTTTTGTCAAAAGTTAGCGGAAAGGGAGACTTTGTGAGAAAAAACAATAAAAAATAAATTTCCACTAACTTGTGCCAAAAAAAAAAATATTCTATGAACTCGCCATGCCCCTCATGGAATACCGCTAACTTGTGAAAAAAAATGAAATGATACATGAACTCACCATGCCCCCCCGCGAATACTTTGGGGTGTCTTCTTTCTAAAATGGTGTGATTTGGGGGGTATTTATACCATCCTGACATTCTAGCACCTGAAGAAACATGACAGGCGCTCAGAAAGTCAGAGCTGCTTCAAAATGCCGAAATTCACTTTTTTGCACCATAGTTTGTAAACGCTATAACTTTTACCCAAACCAATAAATATACACTTATTGGACTTTTTTTATCAAAGACATGTAGAACAATAAATTTAGAGAAAAATTTATATAGAAATGTAGTTTTTTTAAAAAATTTACAACAGAAAGTGAAAAATGGCATTTTTTTGTAAAAATTTCGGTAATTTTTGATTAATAGCAAAAAAAGTTAAAATGTCAGCAGCAATGAAATACCACCAAATGAAAGCTCTATTAGTGAGAAGAAAAGGAGGTAAAATTCATTTGGGTGGTAAGTTGCATGACGGAGCAATAAACGGGTAAAGTAGTGTAGTGCGGAATTGTAAAAAGTGGCCTGGTCTTTAAGGGTGTTTAAGCTAGGGGGGCTGAAGTGGTTAAAGAAGGAAAGAAGTAAGCTCAGAAAGCAGAAAACAATAGTGGAGTACTGCCAAACTGGATTGAATGCAAATCAAAGATTCACTATACTCGAACCGGTTCACAACCACCTCTTCGATGGCATATGCCTAATGATTAAGAAACCACTGTTTAAATATCCAATCTACCGGGACCACATGATCGTCCAAGGGGAAGTGGCATAAAAATTCTTAAACCACCGCATAAATTAATTTCAAGCATATTACAAATACTAATACAGCCATATTAATGTATGCAACATGTCAAAGAACAACTTTATACATTTAAACATTTTAAACTGCCGCTTCCAGACTTAAAAAAAAAAAACACTTGTGACTATCATACCAAATTACAGAAGGGATTCCACCACATTTTCACCACATCATCAATTACATCATTGTCATCAGCCTATCATATTAGGCATTCCATCACCATGTCTTAGGGATTCCCTCTATTGTAGCCATAATATTTGTATTATTACTTGAGATCTATCCTATTGAATTAAACTAAACACAGCTTTATTGTTTAGGGAGTTTTTAACCTAAAGGGTGTAATGTTGAATTTGATATAAAACTGTGTAGGGCATCCCTGGATCTTAAAGGGCCAGTAAACGCGCATCCTAATTCACACAAGCTGATGGCTGGTCATTTTGGGTACGGAAGCCACCTTTCTTTTTGTGAAGGTGCATGAGTAATAAGTTATCTAGCTTGCTAGAGTATGCAAAGGTGTACTGTATCTGTTTGTCTGCCCTTGTACTAACTTCTGCAGGATTCCTGTATTATGACCCTCTGCTGCCTTACCTGTGCCTGTCCTCTGTATTGACTTCTCACTGCCTGCACTGACCTCGTATTGCTTATAATCTGCCTGACCTGAACTCTGCCTATCCCTGAATACGGTTTTGCCTGATCCCTTGGTGCCAAACACCATTGTTTCACCCGAAGGTCAGCTATCAACTACACAGAGACTGCTCTAGGAGTCTACTGGAGGCTCCCTTGCAATGAAGTCCAGATCCCTGTATAAGGGTTAAAGGGTGAATACCAGCGGACTTCCAGGATAATGCCCTTAGGTTTAGCCCAAAGCCAATTCCAATAAAAAGCAAAAGTCTCTGTAAAGGATATTTGTCCCCTCAGGTGCTGCAAATGCTAGAACAATGTGGGTAAAAAAGTCCTCTAAATGATAAAAGTAGGGATTACGCTACAAGAGAAGATTCTTTTCTTTTTCTTTTCTTTCTCTAATGTTCATAGTATTCTTCAGTTAAACGGACCACATACACTCAATAACTCTCAAAATATGGCATGGAAACCTGAAATATAGTAACAAGACGCACTTTGGTGTAGTATGTTCTGAACACCTATCGCACCTAAAGGGTGCACTTGCAAAACGCGTAGATGGAATTCTCTTGTGTGACTTTGACAGGAGAGCTTTATCCGTGGAGAGGGTGAAGACCGAGAGCCGTAGGTTCACCTTCAGCGGGATTTGATCCAAACCGCGATCCCACCAACAGAGCACCACTTGCAGAAGATATCACCCAACTCACACTTCCATAGATCTCAAAGGAAGGAGGGCGCAAGGATAGTGAAGTACGTACCAGTTGTCACAGATAAAAATGGTTTAATATACTCACAAAAATACAAAGATAAAATCGTATCATGAACAATCTGTGCTGCCTGACCCAGGTTTCGCCATAATGCTTCGTCTGGGGCGTTGATTACTAAGTGGAAACCACTGAGTTTAAGTTCAAGGGGAAAACCTCCCCTATTGCATACGTCATCTGGATCATTTTAAAACATTTTCATAAAAAGCAAATGAAAACCACAATAAATGTGATGTTCCGACCACACATGCAAACAACAGGTAAAAATGACTTGAGAAATAAAAAAGTAAAGATGCAAATAAATCTATATCTCCTCCTACTGCTTAAACATCTAAGCTCTTTCCTAGACTATGCAGGCATTAATATCACATTCAATGTTTAACCCCTGAGGTTGAATCGTATTCAAAAGGTACATCCACTCTACCTCCTTTTTATTCAATACTGCAGTGAAATCTCCTCCACGTATAGGAGTATGTACTAACACAATCCGAGTAAAACGCAAACCCCTGGGATTTTTTTGATGGTGGATCTTGAAATGTAAAGAGGCACTGTGTGTCTCAAGCCCTTTTTTAATATTACAAATATGCTCCTGTATTCGGGTCTTGGGGCTCCGTGTAGTTCTTCAAACATATTGGAGGCCACACGAGCACTCCAATAGATATATAACACCCACATTGTTGCAAGAAATATTACATCTTATTTTAAAAGTTTCTCCTTTTCTTTGGTTAGATTGTATAGTATCAACAGACCTCACCCGATCTTTTTGAATGCGGTTTTTGCATGGTATGCAAAAACCGCACCATGTGAATTTGCCCTTGGTAGCAACTGTGCGTTTTTTGTTAGTTGCAAAACTATCACTGTGTACCAGTCTATTGGTTAAATTTCCTGCTCTCTTGAAAACTACTGGGGGTTTGTCTGGTATGTCTTTGTTTAGAACGGGGTCATTCTTTAATATATGCCAATTTTTATTGATCATATTTTTTATTTGACCCACTTTGGTGTTGTACTGGGTTAGGAATATATATCTGAAATAATTTTTTTGCTGATCTCTCTTCTTGCTTGCGGATTATTTGCATCACATTTTTCTTCTCTTTTCTACAAAGGTCCAAATATTCTTCCTCATAGCCTTTTTCTAAAGCCCAAAGCCAAATCTGTTGGTTGACACAGTGGTTCCACTCTCACTTCTGATACACTTCATACATACCCTTAATTACATACCTATATGTAATTTTATATTAAGGGGTTAAATAAGGAATTTTGTTCATTTTTCCTCTGTAACAATTTATACAATTTTGGCAGGCATTACATAAAATTTGCATTAAAATCAGTTTTATTCCCTGTTATTGTGCTGCAAAACACAAAAGGTTGGGGCAAGTGAATGGTTTCACAAGATTCTATATGGCAGATTTATTATAAAGATATACTACTTTTGTGACATGATAAAGTTTTTAAATGGAACTTGTGCAAAAATTTGTAACCAAGTTCCTTTTATCCACTTTCCTGAAAAGGGACGTGTTGAGGGAAGGGCCGGGGGAAGTGGCCACATTTATCATCTTTTATGCCAGTTGTACGGCGTAGACGAACCCTGAAATGGCGGATGTAGATTTTAGTTCAGGTGAACAGATTGTCAGATGCTACACCTAATTTATGATGGGGAATACACCTTGTCATAAGGCATAGCACTCAGCAGTATCCCTGGTTATCATGTCCCTATGTGTGAATTTGAGCTTTATTTACACTAATATGTAGAATATTTGCCTTTTCGTGCATATTGGAGTGTTGTGGCATTCTCTTTTCTTGGCGTTTTTAGGTTGTTATAGGTGACCATAGATCAGAGAATTTGGCAGTAAAGGCATATCCTTTAGATCACTGTATTGATCATGTCAGAAATACGTTTATCAATTGCCTTAAAAAAAGCTGTAGCATAATGAAGTATTTTTGAGCCATAAGCCAGACAGTAAATGACTATATTTGCAAAATGAAATCTGAGCCTGGCATTCAATATTCAAATCTAGTGCACATTTTGGTAGAGAAAAAAAAAAGAAACATATGCATATCGTATTTGATAACATTATCTGGCATGAATAAAGCATAGTATTAGTCAATTTTATATGCTTTGTTGCATGAAATCTGTGTGTTTAAAAAATATGATCATTTGCATTTCATGGATTTGATAACCTCAGGAGTGCACTTGAAATTCAGCACTTGCCCACAACACCTCCCTGTCTGCCCCATTTTTAACGGAAGACCAATGGTTTCTATTAAAGGATCAGGCAGGAACTGTGACAAGCCAGTCAATAACTATGTGAGGTTACTTCATTAATGCTATAATGGCTGATAGAGTGAGAGGTAAAAAACAGGTTCCTGACAGCAGCAAATGAAAATGATAGAGATTCCTGAAGAAATGCGCCTTTCCTTTGTCATTGTCTTTGGCTTGAGCTTATTCAAAACGTGGCATTTATGTATTCAGCCTTGATGAATGTTGCAGGCTTTAAGTACTTTTTCTGTCTCTAATGTAGTGCCGATTTCACATTGTTCTTTCTTTCTTTTTTATTTCAATAACCTCTGCTGTCAAGGCATCGCTGGCTGAAGGGTTGCAGGCACTGGCTAAATAGTTTTTTTTTTGTATGCTATAAGTGGTGTGGGTGATAGGACAATGCATCACAAGTGCTAGAAGGGTCACACACTAATCCCTAAGCTGAATTTATAATATATATTTTCTCATGTGCACTATAAGACAGAGCTATATTTAAATGCCAACAGGGTAAAGAAAATATTATCGGTGATGTTAATGGTAAGAAATTACTAGCTCACAATATCAACATCTATGACCACTTACAGTAAGTGTATATGCTCTAATGTATGATCTATGGTTCGTCAAGATGTATAAATGGTATTCTTAAGTATCAGAATATACAATGTAATACTTTTCTGTTTCATTGTAGTATATTCTCATCAACTTGTGCTCATAGCTATATGTTACACGTTGCCAAACAAAAACAAGCATTGTTGAAAATTTATCCCAAAGGGATATACTGGCACTTGGCATCTACTTATAAAATTTCATTATTCCATGTACCCAGACCAGTCGTAGCATTAAAACTAAAGTTCGCCAAGAAATTTAATTCATGAATTGCTATAAATCAGGTATACCTAGGCCACTCTGCCTTTGGATACAGCTACACAGAGCAGCCGTGCTGCGTACAGGTTGTGGCCATGCTGCGCCGAAGAACTGAACAGCTAATCAGTCCACAGCGGCTTTTTATGTAATAATAAAGACAGTACTGTATAGTTGGTCTTCATTATTAATGGGCGTGTGGCACCACAATATGCAAATTATTGCTGTTATGGCCTGCTATCTCCTGAAGGTTATTTGGCAGTAAATACAATATTAATTACTCTGGCATACTCACTTCTCCAACCCCAGTGCTCTCCTGCCCTACAGGTGGGAGCCCTTTTTCTACCATCTGCTTTTCCTTCTTTTCCACATCATCTAATATCAATAAGAATATGTCATCAGGAACATCCAGCTCCTCCTCTCTCTGGATCTTGCTGACTTTTCTAGGACATGGAGACTTTGAAGGATGATTTGGAAGAAGTAAAGCCAGCAAAAGACGAGGATCGTCATTATTAATACCTGGCTCCCCTAAGGAGTGCAAACTAAATGATATTGGTTGGCATGCTGGCAGTGTATAATTAAATGTAGGAATAAATAAATAAAACTGATGCAGAATAAGCCCCCTGCACTCTCCCTGCACTCCCTGCAGTCTTCCTCTCCAATGTTCTTTTATTAATCCTTTTCAGCAACACTGTCCCTAGTGCATGAGCGCATGTCACGTCTCTCCCTATGCTCAGCTCACAGGAAAATGGCAGAGACCATGCTGGATGAGGGTTTTATAGGGCTGTGACAGCACAGAGGATGGATATGTGCACAGCATTTTGAATATTCTTGCATTTCCAGGCTTGCTTCCTCTACACTTAGTTTTGCTTTGTAACACGTGCAGCAGCCATTTTAGGAAACCCTGATTCGTTACCACGAAGTATGAGAAAATTTGGATTTGTTTTGAATCAAAGCTTTCCTAAACTTCGGACTGAATTACATTTTGAATTCTTCGCTTTGCTCTACACCAGGGATGCTCAACCTGCTGCCCTCCAGCTGTTGTAAAACTACAGTTCTCACCATGCCCTGCAGTAGGCTGATAGCTCTAGGCTGTCCTTTAGGGTGATAGATGGGAAAACCGGTCAAATTCTCTGATATGCTTGTATTCCTCTCAAGTTTTTGAGTATAATAAATGCTGATTTGGGATTAAAACTCATTGCGGTGCTTCACTATCTTTGCCTATCAGGTCTTGACCAATACAGGAGAAGCAAATAGATGTGTGGCAAGAAGACAGTAATTGGCGTATTTATGAATGTCTGCACATGCTGAAGTGGTCTCAGTAGAGTTATTGGAGAGCAGCGTGGTTTCAATATTGTGAAGAGTGGAAGTAGGTGTGAACAGGACCCACCACACCCGTAACCTGCAGTGCTCAAAGTAGGATTGACAATTCAGAATTGACTTTTGCTTTTAATGTTGCGATGTGAATTGCATCCTGTCATTGGTTATGCTCGCATGTCATGAATTTGTTCCATAAGATATTTGAGCAAAGGGTGAACACTATAACTCTGGCAGCATGTACCTGATGTCATCTCCCTGCTCATGACATACAATATGTAAAACTCACCTGTTCTCCTGCTCAGTTCTCCTGGCAGCCAGCCCTTACTCACCAAAGTTTCTCTGCTACCTTCCCTGCCGCATAGCCACTGGAGTAGAGCTGCTCCGTCTATCCACACAGGCTGAGGCCTGCTCCTTGCCTGCAGTGCGTCTCTCTGCCGGTAGCTTCCTCTAGCTCTTAAGAATCAGTGATCACCTGATCTCTGCCTGACTCCTGTGTTAACCATGAGCTGCCCACCCTGAACGTTGGCCTGTTTTCCAGATTGTACGAACTCTGCCGGCACTGGCCTTGGATTATTCCTAACTATTGTTTTTCCCTGGTACCTTGATGCTCCACACCAGTGTTGCTTGACCCTTTAAGTCAGCAGTCACTAAACAGAGACAGTTATCTTGTCCTCATGCCATATATTTATACATTGACTATTCTTCTATTTTTTAAATGTTCTTTCCTATTACAGCAAGTTCTGTTAAATACAGTGCATAGATTAAGAAATCCTATATTGTACAAAAATGTGCATGATTACTTTGTAGAACTCACTTATCTAGAAAGATTTCAACACGTATATAGAAATCTATAAAAATGGGCATATTGCAGATGGCTAGACAAAATAATACAGTACATTTTCAATGAAAGAAAAAAACAGAACACAGAAGTCAATATGTCTTGCTGTGAGAAGTGAAAAAAAACTGAATCCCTCTTTCTGATTAGTGAAATTAATAAAAAGAAAAATAAAAGGACACAGTATAGAAAGCATACATAATGCAAACTTTTACATTTTATAAAACAATATGCACACTATGTATAGTTCCTCGGCAAGGCACACGTTGTTCACAGTGAGATGAATCTACTAACCCCTTGTCCTATTCTTTTGGAATGAAATAAATTGCTTATCGTGGTGAGCTCTTTTATGCTCTGTAAAATTAAGAAGGCTGAATAGAATATAAAAAGAGTTATTTTCAAATAGGGAAAGAGAAGCTTATCTAACAATTGATTCTATCTAAATAAGCTATTTTAGAATTGGTATTTGGCCTACATTTATCAAGGGAAGGAAAGAAAAGTCTCCAGTGGAAAAGGGTAAAATTGTCCATCCTCTGTAATTCTATGGAGTCTGTTTATAAAAAATATAGCAATGCCCCCAATTTATATATAATTGATAGGGTTTCCAATCACTCATAACGTTACTAACAAACTAATAACCACTTTCGTTTTAAATGCAATATGTTAATATGTCTATGTTGCTGCTTTTATTCTTTACAGCAGATAGAGTAAGATTCTATGAAACCATGTTTAGTTCTACAGTTTACAGCGTACAGTACATCTTTAACAAAAAAAGAAGGATCCCAACATACTGCATCCATAGATTTTGGCGAAGAGCATGAACCTGTCAATTTGTGTACTATATCTAGCTTCTGAATACAGTAAACAGAATGGTGTGGGACAGCACCATCGACGGCCGGATGGCCGGTAGTCCAAGATGTGGCGGTGCACGCGATGTCAGGTCCTGACCTAAAGAACCCCTCCAATGGAAACAGATGAAAGAAGATCGCAGCACTCCGAAGTCTTCTGATATTCAATATTTATTCCACCACGTGAAATGCGACGTTTCGACCCAGAGTGGGTCTTTATCAAGCATAAAATACAACAAGAGTGCAACACATATATATATACACATACACCAATAACCCCATTAGTCAAATGACACACCCCCAGTGGGGGTACCCACCCCTGTCAGGTGATCCCCACAGATCAGTGTTCGGTCAGTGATTTTCATCAGTGATTGTGAGCCAAGACCATGTGTGGCTGTAAACACAGACTAGGTCCAGATCTTTCCCTTATAGCTAATGTCTGTGCAGGCTACAATCCTGGTTTTGTCTTACAATGACTGATGGAAACTGCTGACCAAACACTGATGTGTGAATAAAGGGAAGTTCGTACTAGCGTTTCGATTTTCGTTATAGCATTCCGTTCAAATGAGATTAAAATGGAAAATAATGGAATTGCTATAGGGGAAAGTCAAACAGAACACTTTAAAGGCATTCCGTTTTAATCCATCCAGTTGGAATGAAAGATCACAAATGAATAAAAATTTCTGAAGTATGTTTAGTAGTATATGAAGCATATGACTTATGGAAGTACTGTTTTATATGGCGAATAATATGGGAGTGTCGCGGTTTTCTGAGGATTGCAGTATCCTACAACAGTAGCACCCAGTTTGTGAAAAAAAAGGTGTGCGATCTCACCACTTGCCTGTGAATTTTACTCTCTAGGAGTTCTGTCAGGATTTACTGTGTTTTATTACTTACAAATCCTGTACCAGATCACATAAACCTACATATCTCAGGGCTCATCGTCCCTACCTCTATTATTTGCAATTCTCAGATATGGCAACAAAAATCACCAGACAGGTGCTCTTTAAATGTGAATTTCTTGTTTTTAAAAACAACAGAAAGCAAAAAAAAAGTTTAACTATGTATTTTTCTTATAGTGGTAGTCACTGATAGAATTAAATGTATATGTTTACATATACTGTATTTGCAAAGTAGGTGTACAGTTTGAAGAAGATTCACTACATATAAAGAAATCATCAAATGGATGCCAACGTTATGCCAACTGTGTACCTTTTTGAGGGATGTGTCAAAAAAGTATATATGGCATGCAGCTTTGTTTCTTTTTTTACTGTCCATGGGACAGATTTATGAGAAGGGAAAAATTGTGCTTGTTGCCTCTAGCGACCATGAAAGCTGTGCTGTGATTGGTTGCTATGGGCATCAAGGACTGTTCTTTTAGCTAGTTTTAAAAATCTGCATTTTTTTCTGTTTAGTTTCAATAAACAAACAAATCAGGTCCGATACTAACTTAAAATGGTCTTAAGATAGACTACTCATGGAATTTCATTGGTATCTGCTCCAGGTTTAACACATAGGTTTGCCACCTATATGCCCTATATTAAAGAATAAGAAAGCATTCAAGGTTGTCAGTAGGTGTCTGGGAGAGAAGGAGGACCTCATTTAAAACAACCACCAACCAAGACTTGTCTAGGAATAGTGTCAGGAAGTAAATGTGGAGAATGCCCAGTCTTCACCACTCCATAGAGGGAAACACCTGCCCTGACAACCAAAGAGGTTTGTGTATGAGGCAGTCCACATGGGGTACATTTCTATGGGGGTCACATGCCCAGTCAGCCACCCATGACAAGTTCGTTATAAAACTAGTGTTCTCTCAGCTTCTACACTGCTCTGATAAGCATTCATGTTTAATTAGCCATTCTCTTGTCAAGACAATTTCTACTTTTGACAACTTCAGGTAAAACCTGAATAATATACCTGTATCTGAAATAATCTCCTAGCTATTTTCTGAAAGTAAACATTGTGCATATTGTGAAAATGCTACTTAAAAATTTATAATCAAGGGCATCTTCATGCGATTTTTGTAAGAATGGCATAAAAATTCACGTCTAGACATTTCAAAAAGAAGTGTGACAATCAGGATGCACTATATCCTTTCATTTGTAAGAGGGAAAAAGAAAGCTTCTGCATTCCTTCGTGAGGGACATGTCAGTAAAAGGTTCTGATCTTTTGGGGACGGGTGCCAGAGAAAGGACCCACCGCGGGTGCCAAACAACCTGGGCACACCACTGCCGCTGATCAGCTGATGAACATGGGATCACTCATTTGTCGTCTGATTTGCATGTTTTATCAGGATGAAAGATTATAGTTATTGTGAGCACATCTCACTGTGTAAACAGTGTGCTGCCAGAACTGAATGAGGGGGCAGTGACTGTGATAGCGATCATTACTCCCTATTCACTTTGCATCAGCCTGTGTAATAGGCTGATGCAAACAAGTGCTGATTAACTTTTTATTTTTATTTTTTTGCAGCCCCTTGAAATAGAGCAATGTGATAATGAGGCCCCGAGACCAAAAAAGGTTGTGCACCCCTGCTGTACAGGTATATGGACTTTGCTGCAGGGGAGCCACCAGGCCACAACCTTCTGGAGTAGTTACTTTCTGGTTGACAGCTGACCCACTGGGGTCAGAGACAGTAGTGTGGAGCACTGAGGAATCTGGAAAACCCATAGAACAGGCTGAGGTGAAGGTAGACAGAGTCCATGTGAATCAATTCAAGGTCAGGGCAGACAGTGAAGAATCAATCCAGTTATCAGGCACCGTTTGGGTCAGGCAGCAGATAATCAGTCTGGAATTGGGCAGAAGTCGTTACATGGGCAGAGAGACAGAACAGCACACTTTAGCAGGAGCTAGCAAGCTAAGATACACCTCTTGCTCATTCACCTTCCCTCAAAGGAATGTGCCTTAAATACCCAGAAGTGAAAATCCATAGACTGGAGAAAAATTAGGATGCGAATTAGGAGCCGGGCAGCATATGCGTGCATACTACGGGCAGACTGGAGAGGACAAGATATCAAGTGCAGGATGTAACAAGTGCAGTAAAGTAACAGTGGCAACAGCAGGGTAAGAGAATTGGCACCCGTACCCACCATGGAAAGCTCGATGGCAGTAGGCCAGCAACATAATGGTTAGACAAAGTAGACAATGAGAGGGAGTCTTTGAATGTGCCCAAATTATCACAAGGGTTCAGGGTGTGTGATGAATCTGGAATATCTATAGACTACCTGTCTAAAGTTTAAGACAACATTTACTTGTATTACTTTATTTGAGATTTTTATGTCAGAAATGTTGGCACATTTTGGGGCAAAAGGTCACATTTTAGGCCATGCTGCTCCTTTATGCCTAAAACATAAGATTATGTGACATTTTCCCAAAAAATCAAGAAAATGAGCCAAAATTGTAAACAAAATCAAGACGAAGAGTCAATAGTGGATCAAAGCCATTGAACCTAGTATCATTTGAAAGATGAAATTCTAGACTTTAATATGATATGCTCTACTTCAGTTTAGCTATTGTGAATGTTTAGACTCATGACACATTACAAACCACTAAAACTTCAAGTTTAACAGAAATCCATCCCAAAACATCCCTAGCAGCTCCAGCGCTAGTTCACAAAATTTAATGTATGAGCTTTGGAGTCCTTGTATTGATGAGCTCTCAGATCTTCCCCTCCACGCCGCTGATAGTACCCGCCACTAACTGGCAACTTTCTTTCACTACACAATATAAGAAGAGAACTGTCAGTCATACATGGGAATATGGTTGGTGGTACAGCTCATGCATTTTGGCGTTGTTGCAAGTTTATACTGCCCTCAGTTAAAGTAGGATAAAACTGGTGACACATTGCCTTTAAGATTTTTTATTTTATGCATTAATACACTAGCTAAAAGAGCTAAGGAAGAATAATGTGGCTATTATTATTTTTTTTTTGCTATAACTGATTATATAGGCTACTCTATGAACTGTAGCCATTTACTTTTTCTTTGCCTTTATATATAGGATTTAAGCATTGTCTATCAATTATCCCCATGTCATTACCTGTTAAGTTATTATAAGTGACCCATTTTAATTCTGGCCACATATATTAGACTAGAGTTGGCCAAACATGCTGATTTTAGTGGGAGTTACCAACCATCTAATATGTGTTGGGGTACACCAACTTTCCTCTGATGGCAGATGTCGAGGGAAAGAAGGATTGGGCTGCTGAATTTCCATATACTCAATCCAGTTATTTTCAAGGCAGATAAATTGCCACTAGAGATGTCTGGCAATGGCTTTCTCTGTGTTCCTCAATAATAGCACTTGGATGCTGAACTAAGTTAAGCGGGCATATGAATGGGTGGGTCTGGGAGGATAGCTGTCAACCAAACAGCTCCCTTAAGTGAATTGACATCCTAATACAGACCTAACTATTTTCACTGCTAGAACACAAAACTTGTTCAGCTTCTGTTCCTGTAGTGATCATACTGATCATGACAGTGACAAAGAAGACTGTGCTGCTGTGATTGGACTGTTCTGTCAATGATCATGCAAAGCACTTGATGATTGTTCTGCTAATCAATGAGAAAGCTGTCAAGGGAATATAAAGCTCCACCTCTTGGCAAATTGCTTTTGTAATCTGACAAAACCATACCTGCTACAAAATACAGGGTGAATAAGGTGAGCTGCTTACAGTAACATGCTTACAATGTTAATATAAATGTAATACTATTGCAGCTCAGCGGAGGCAACAAGTGACATGAATGTCGCAGTTTTTTTCATTCCATCCAAACAGCTAGAGGCTGAGGAAAATGTAGAAAATTACCCACTGCTATGGGGTACACTCACTAATATTTAGCGTAAACTTAATGGTAATGTATGAAAGGCTTTGCACCATAAATGTAGATTTTTAAAAAAATCAAATTTGTTTGTGGAGTAGGATTTGCGACTAATGTATAAATTACATGCCTCATGCCCAATATTTTGTATTTACTAAGGGGCAGATAAATATTTTGTGCACAAAATTTTATTTTTAGCCAGATTTTCTTGCACCTTTTTCAAAAGCTGCCTGTATAACTTTATAACAACTAATATTGAACTTTAGACGGAATGTTCACTAGGTAGGTTGTGCTCTAAATTTAACAAATAAGATATGACATGTGACTTTAAATACACAGTCGAGTCACATTATTATGACCACCAGCTAATGTCCAGAGTAATCACTGTGTGCAGCATCTAGACGGAATAGGACCAACTCAAAAAGGTCCTACTTGGTTATCACATTTATCTGGAGCCATGCTGAATACATTCTACAGCTGCTAGAGGGCATGTGGGGGAGGATTCATAGAGCAAACACAACAATTGAGGTGGTCCCACAGATGCTCAATAGGTTTAGAGTCTTGCAAATTTAGGGTACTATTTGAAAGGCTCTTCCAACCAATGTCGGGCATTTCTAGCCATACAACATGTCACATTGTCTTGCCGGAAAATACCATCCGACCCATCTGTATGTGTCAAGAGTGCCCTCCACATGGATAATTGGAACAAGAGAATGCCACAAAAACAATCCCCAGAAATAACACTGCCTCCAATAGCTTGTATTCTTCCAGCAATGGTTTCAGTGTGTTTGTTCTCTGATGTTTCTTGACTGACACTCCAATATCTTCTGTTCAATGAAGCAGAAGAAGTGACTTATTGTAGAAGGCAACCCTTTGCCATTCAGCGGAGGTCCAATTCCGATACTGCCACAATAATTAAAACTTTTTCTGCAGATACAACTTTGTTAGCGGAGGTATAGTGACCATCCATCTGCTTTGGTGCCCTATATATGCCATAGGGTTACTGAACTTTTGTTTTAGACATGTCTCATAGCAACCTGGTTCATTTTGCAATGAGCTGCTCCCTTACACAGCCGACATTCTCCTCTCAAATTATTGGCACCTGGTGCTCCACATTTTCCATGTCGCTTAATTGCAGTGGTGCCATTTTTCCACTTATGATACACTTTCACCACAGAAGCACACAAATGGTTCACAAACTGAGCAGTTTCAGAAATACTGCCATCCTTGGCCCGAAAGCCAATGATCATGCCTTTCTACAACTCAAATAAATTGGCCATTTACCCATGGCAACAACGAGGGATATGTGTGTGTGTGCAGTCTATTGCACACCTTATATACCCACCAAGCCAGCTCATGACACATGACTATCTTAATGAACTATGCACTGCTGACGTAGAAAGTTGTCATAATAATGTGATGTGACTGTGTATTACCTTCATAAGACATTACCCTTTGTAGGCAGATGGCACTAGAGATGCCTCAGAATTATCATACTGACTGATGCTAGATGATAAATTTCATGTATCTTTAGACTGTCTAGTCTATTTTGCGCCTATTAGCTAACATTACTCAAAACTATATTGTTAAAATTGTGGTGCAATTTTGCCACACAGGTCACATTCTAGATCATAATTTTTTCTCATAAATCTGCAAAATCACCTCATCTTGATAAAAACCTGTGCCCCTTAAATGTGGTGCAGGACATTGTTGTACAGGGATTCTAAAGTATGTGAATAAATAGGCTTAAACAGTAGCTAAGTGAATAAAATGTTTACTAAGCCGTAATAAAAGACATATGCAGTGAAGGTACAAATAACATACACCATAAAGTAAAGAAACAATAAATGGTCAAGCTCTATGCCAGCCGGTGCTCAGCTTTGCCAGCGTCCAACTTGATTGAATACAAAAAGATAAAGTAGTTCTCACAAAAACAATGTCATCATTGGATCTCAACTCTCTAACAAGCATAGAACTGTATACCTTCTAGCCCAGTGCCCCCCTGCTAAATGGTCTCTAGTGTGTAGTATGAATGTACAGTGATGTCAGCCCTTAGTACCAGTTACTAGTACTGGTAACTGTAGAACAAAAGGATCCAGTATCTGCTTACTACATCAAAAAGCAATAATTAAAGAAAAACACACTAAAATGAAGCTTGCATTTTAATGAATAAATCTCCTCCAATGACTAAAATGGAAATTTGTGAACTATTCAGAATCTTCTATATTTCTCCATAAATTTGACCTGAAACTAGATCAGTGCTTTCATATAAGGCCTAAAAGTAGATAAAGCTTACTCAATCGAACAATGAAGTCAAGAATATTAGTCTTGGTTATTTATTTTTTTCAAGAAAATTATCCAATAGCACGTGTCTGTGAGTGGCAAAGGTATTGTGAACCTTTAGGATTAGCAGATAATGTGAAGGTGAAATTAGAGTCAGGTGTTTTAAATCAATGGGATTACAATCAGGTGTGAGTGGGCAACTTGTTTTATTTAAATAGTTTGGACTCCACCAATATACAGTCAGACAGATTGTGTTCAAATAGATGAAGTTTAAAATCACTATTAACATCCCCAGGAGTGGTCGATCAACAAGGATCATACCAAGAGTAAGTGATATAATAGTCCATGAGGTCTCAAAGGCACATAAGGTAACCTCTAGCCAACTAAATATTAGCTAATGTTAATGTTCAAGAGTCCACCATCAAGAGGCCACTGCATATCAATGGCGTGTATGGCAGGATTGCAAGGAGAAAGTGGCTGCTCTCCACAAAGAATGTTGCTGCCTATCTGCAGTTTGCTAAAGTTGTTCTATCAGAGGATGGTTAAAGAAGAATAAAGTTAAAGTTTTGGAATGACTAAGTTAAAGTCTAGACCTTAATCCAATAGAAATGTTTGAAGGATCTGAAGAAAACAGTTGTTAGAGGAAAGCTCCTATGAACTGTTTGGAATGGAGGAATAGGCTAAAATTCCCCAAAGCCAATGTGCAGGACTAATCAACAATTACCAGAAATGTTTAGTGCAGTTATTACTGCACAAGGGGATTGCACCATATACTGAAAGCAAAGGTTCACATACTTTTGTCACAGACATGTGATATTGGATCATTTTTCCCTATAAATATATGACAAAGCCTAATATTTTTGACTCATTTGTTTGATTTGATTATCTGTATCTACTTTTGGGACCTGTAAAAATCTGATATAGTTTAGGTTAAATTTATGCAAAAATATAGACATTTTTGAGGAGTTAAAAAACTTTCAAGTACCACTGTATATATATTTATATTTATGTTATGTTTTTTTTTTAATGAACTGTAATGCAGTTAACCTCATTTTCCATATAGAGAAGTAAAAAAAAACAACCTCACTGGACTACCTCTGTGTGTGTTTAAGAATTTGGCAAAGCAATTGATCCAGACAATTTCCCTATGTAGCTTTTCCTATTTGGAAAATTAATGGTGTTTCTTGATTTCAGATCACAGCATGCGGGCAACTGCTGGCAATGAAAACCTTGGCTAGTATAAGCATCAGAAAACACATTGGAAAATTAACCCTTGGAAGAAAATAGCAATGGCACAAAAGCAAGAGCCACCAGTGCTGACAAAGGATCAGCACTCAGGTGTCTTCTACATATGCTTCCTCTATAAAAAAATAACAGCCACAGTTACCCTTCTGTTTGCTTGAAGCCTGTAGGTATTTGGATACTGTGGAGAGGGCATGGCCATTCCACTTGGCAGCTAACAGGACCCATATGCTATCATTTTTCTTGCAATAAAGAGAATTGTTTATAAATCCAAGGCACTTGTCATGTTTTAGCTTGAATGCTGCTCTGCTGTTCCATCATCTTAAAATTCGCAATAAAAAGGAAAACAAGACACTTCATGATAAAAAACTATAATTAAAACTCTTGTTAATACATTTTAGATTCATGTTTACAAGTAGAAATAAGAGTTTCATTTGTTTGATAAGGTATACTAGCAGATGTTTATACATGCCTGTTTAAGTAAGACTCATTTTTTGCATCCAAACTACTCTCATTATTGAAAATGAACAAGCTCTACTCTCCAACTAAATTTCATGTGCAAACATGCTTCATCATATTGTGAAATATTTCATATGCTTTCTTATTATCATCACAGGAGAGGCTTAACAACTTTAGTAACATGGTGATTTAATTCCCGTGTACTTCTTGGATGATGATATGGCATCAAACGACCGTAACTTGAAAAACAAGGCTTAAAGAACCTATCAATAAAGTGTGCAGCATTAAAACACTATTTGACGGTAGATTTATTTAATTAAATCAACAAAAAATGTAAATTCAGAGCAGTTGTTTGTAGCTTTCTTTGATAAGAATTTTTACGTTAATCACACACTTTGCGGAAGTAACTTTATACTTCTGAAACATGACTGAATACATAGATTTAGCTTAGAAAATTTAACAAGAACATGAAATAGAAGCATCTTGGAATGATAGTCAAGTGGGCTTTTGCAAAATAGCAAGAAAGTCATAACATTTTTACTTTCTTTTGCTGTAAAGCTGGAAAGGTTTCAGAGGTGGGCAACTAAATTTTTAAATTGAATATGAAACAAATATTCTGGGTGGAACAACCCCTTTATACACTTTATAAACATGTTGCAAAGCATTTGTGTCACAATTGTATATGCTGGCACATTTTGATTACTAAATCTCCCCCACTGAATATATGTAAATCTGTTTACATGTGATCAGGTAAAGCAACATGACTGCTTGAATGAAACATAGGAGGGACCACAAGAAATTAGTGTTGAGCAAAACAGAGTAAAACTAAATGACTTTGATCCGAATTTCAAGAAAAATTTGATTGGTCACGAAGCCGAATTTCCTCGCGCTTCATGGGATCGAATAAATTTTCCCTGAAATGATGGTAAAAACAAAAAAATACATACTCATTTCTTCCATTTCCAAATAAAGAGGCTGCCACGACTACCTTGATTGAAGATACTGTGCAAAATCAAGAACACTGTGACAAATGACTTGACTACGCCGGCCAGTGCAATGTCATCATTACGTCACCACATGAGATTTCGCTCTGTGTCTTTAATCAAAATGCCCATGACGTCCCCATAAGGTATTTATTTTTATTAATTATTTTTACCTTGAGTACCTGCTGAAAGGCCTAAATGGTAGCATCAGATGCTGTGATCAACCGCAAACGTGATATCAGAGGGGTTCAATAACTGCAGGGAGGGGGGGGCAAGATATAATAGGTGCAGTGGGTACAGATATATAGTATGTATAACAATATAGAAAAAAAGGAAAGTTCAGCAGCTCTCACCTGCCCCACTTTCACCTGTGAGCACTAAGAACCTGTGTCAGGCCCGGGCAACACAATGCAAAAAGGTTCGAGGAATCAAGCTCCACTTCGGTAAAGGAATTATTTATTTTGCTTGCAGTAAAATTACATCCAGTTACAAAAAGTCTTGTCTACACGTTTCGGGCTACTAGAAGCAATTCAAGCCCTTACTCATGACATCATAAGACATTAAAATGGCATTATTTGTAGGAGAGGTTGCACCTGTCTTCACTAATTGTGATAACATGATTGCATACACCCTTAAAGAAAATTTGCCACACCTATAGACAACATTTCACATGAGAGAAAAGAAAAAATCATACAAATAAACAGAAAAAGACCTATATAAGCATACATGAGGTATACATTGCCTTGAAGAAAAAATAATAAGATAAAGGAAAAATTTCGTAAAATAGGGAGCTACGAGGACTTAGAGAGGATTGATTATTGTTGCAGAATTAAATCTAAACGTCTATTTAGACCATCCGGTTGATGCGTGTTCAATTAAAAAATCCAGAAGGATTCTCTGTTTAGTAGTTTTCTCCTATGGTCTCCTCCTCTTTTTGGCACTGAAACCCTTTCTATACCCTGTACCACCAAATTCCGATGTGTCCCCACCATGGCAGACAGCAAAGTGCAGACTAGCTGCAGATATGTTTTGGATGCCATGGTGGGGCACATCGGAAATATGTTTGTGTATTCTAGCCTTAATAGCATTAGTGGTACAACCCACATACTGCAGTTTGCATTTATTACATGTAATTAAATAAACTGCAAAGGTTGTGTTACAGTTAAGGTATGATTTCACATGAAAAACCTTGCCACATGAAGTTGAAGCAAAAGTATTTGAAGATGACATATGGGTGCAGCAGATGAATCTATGATGTCCGCATCTGTAGGTCCTTTTAGTTGTAAGCCAAACCAGCTGCAATTTTTTCTTTTCTTGGTATAAACTGCGACTGACATAATTAGCGATGGTAGGCGCTCTTCTGGCTGCACATTTAACTCCACCTGCAACTATGTTAGTCCAATCCTTATCATAAGCTAGGATGGGAAAATGTTTCTTTATTATGTGACAAATTTTTGTGAACTCCATGCTATATTGTGTAACAAATAAATTGCTATTTTTGTTGTTATATTTGGTATCTTTGTTTTTATTTTTATTTATATCTGTATTACGGAGCTCTTCCCCCTTGGACATATTTTCCTTTTTAGGAAAAAAAAGAGACCTTCTCTCAATATCAGACACCTGCCGGATTACATCCTCGACTTGCATTCTAGCATAAGCTCTTTGATATAATCGATGGGCAATATTTTCAGCTTCAGTCATTAAGCTTTTAGCATCTGTGCAATTTCTTCTTGCACGGATTATCTCACCCCTCGGTATGTTTGCTATTACATGTTTAGGATGACAAGATGTGGCATATAGGGTGGTATTCCCTGCCAGGGGCTTTCTGTAGGTAAACGTGTGTATTTTACTGGTAAGGGGATCACCCCTCAGGCGCAAATCCAAAAATGAGATCTCCTGTGTATCATGTTGAACACTGAATGAAATAGTGTCCACACAGGAGTTAATATAATACCCAAAGGCTGTTATGGCCGTCACATCACCCGTCCAAACAAGAATCAGGTCGTCGATGTAACGGCCATACCACCTAATGTGTTGCCAAAAAGAGTGGGTGTCAATGAGGAGAAAGCTCTTCTCCCACCATGCCATGATGGGCGATGTGACAGCCATACCAGCCTTTGGGTGTTATATTATCTCCTGTGTGGACTCTATTTCATTCAAATACTTTTGCTTTAACTTCAAGTGGCAAGATTTTTCATGGGAAATCATACCTTAACTGTAAGACAACCTTTGCAGTTTATTTAATTACATGTAATAAATGCAAACTGCAGTATGTGGGTTGTACCACTAACGCTATTAAGGCTAGAATACACAAACATATTTCCGATGTGCCCCACCATGGCATCCGTAACATATCTGCAGCTAGTCTGCACTTTGCTGTCTGCCATGGTGGGGACACATCGGATTTGGTGGTACAGGGTATAGAAAGGGTTTCAGTGCCAAAAAGAGGAGGAGACCATAGGAGAAAAATACTAAACAGAGAATCCTTCTGGATTTTTTTATTGAACACGCATAAACCGGATGGTCTGAATAGACGTTTAGATTTAATTCTGCAACAATAATCAATCCTCTCTAAGTCCTCGTAGCGCCACATTTTACAAAATTTTTCCTTTATCTTATTATTTTTTCTTAAAGCTAATATATACCTCATGTATGCTTATATAGGTCTTTTACTGTTTATTTGTATTGTTTTTTTCTTTTCTCTCATGTGAAATGTTGTCTATAGGTGTGGCAAATTTTCTTTGAGGGCGTATGCAGTCATGTGATCACAATTGGTGAAGACAGGTGCAACCTCTCCTACAAATAATGCCATTTTAATGTCTTACGATGTGAGAGTAAGGGCTTGAATTGCTTCTAGTAGCCCGAAACGCGTAGACAAGACTTTTTGTAACTGGATGTAATTTTACTGCAAGCAAAATAAATAATTCCTTTACCGAAGAGCTGATATGTGGGGTACAAGGTATAATTCATGCAGTGGGTATAGATATGTAATATATACAGGAGTGTATTTGCAACAGTGTACTGATATGTGAGGTATGAGCTATAATAGAAGCAGTGGGTACAGATATAATGTATATATAGCAGTGTACTGATATGTGATGTACAAGGTATAATTGATGCAGTGGGCACAGATATATAGTGTATACACGGCAGTGTACTAATATGTGAGGTATGAGGTATAATTAATGCAGTGGGTATAGATATGTAATATATACAGCAGTGTATATACAACAGTGTACTGATATGTGAGGTATGAGCTATAATAGATGCAGTGGGTACAGATATATACTATATACAGCAGTGTACTAATATGGGAGATACAAGGTACAATATATGCAGTGGGTACAGATATATAGTATATATAGCAGTGTACTAATATGTGAGGTACAATAGATGCAGTGGGTACAGATATATAGTATATATAGAGGTGTACTGATATGTGATGTACAAGGTATAATAGATGAAGTGGGTACAGATATATAGTATATACTCAGCAGTGTACTGATATGTGAGGTATGAGGAACAATGCAAAGTGAGTGAACAAGAGAAATCTAAATCAGATCAATATTTAAATAGCATGAGTTCTTCTAGGTACACTTGCACACAGTTTTTGAAAGAACTCGTCAGGGAGGTTGTTCCAAACATCTTGGAGAACTAACCACTGATCATCTGTGGATATAGGCTTGCTCAAATCCTTCTGTCTCTTCATTTAGTCCCAGATAAAATTTATGATATTGAGATCAGGGCTCTGTGGGAACAATATAATCTCTTCAAGGACTCCTTACTCTACTTTAGACTGAAGATAGTTCTTAATTACATTGTTGGTATGTTTGGGGTCAATATCCTGCTGCAGAATACATTTAAAATTAAACTAATAACACTTCTATTTTTTAAATCATTCTTCATTTACAGAATTTTTCCACACCTGCCTAAAGCTTTTGCACATACTTTATATCCCAGGTCCTTGAACATGGTTATATGGCTGGCCAAATATGTCAAATGAATAATGCTTTCACCCGATGAACAAGCTTTTACGTCAGATCACAAGTGGCACATTTACATATAGCAATTATCTGAGTTGCTATGAACGCTCCTTTCCAATAATTCCCCTGATAATTAATCCATGTAAAGGGCTTTATCTGTAAAGAATCCTTTCCTGTATTGATGTCTAAATCACCTTTCATCCACATGTGATAAATGCCTCCTGGTCCTTTGTGAAGTAATTAGAGCAAATAAAACACCAGTTTTTTATACTGATCACACATGTATTTATACATGATCATGAGTTCATCACTGCAAGGTAAATACATATATGACTGATCACTTCTCCTGATAACATTAACTGTTTTCTGGGAAAACTGGAAAGACACATATGCCATTTATGCTAAGATAACCCTTTTGTAGACAAATTGTTTTTTTGATAATACATTGTATCACAATAAAGAATTTTGTTTATATTGTATGCATGACACAACTGAAAAAAAACTAACCTTAGGTGAAGAAACTCTAACTGTAATATTTTGATAAGAACATACAGTATTTATGTGGTGAAGATCAAGCACTTTTTATAGGAAAGATTTCAAATATTCTATATATTGTAATACATATACTTTGAATCTTGCACATTTTTGTAAATATACAGCTCACTTTTTCATCATATTTTTTCGAAGGTTACAACGGTGGAAATCTAATTCTCGGAATTAGTAAAGTAAAGTAAACATTCACGTCTGCATTGAACAAGTATAAATGTGTAACCATGGGCATAGTAAGGGATATCAAATCAAATCTTTTCTTTGTTTCTCAATCATTCCAAAGCAATTTGATTTGCTTACACTTTAAGGCATGCCTTAGAATTAAACATATATAAATGAAATTGCTTCATGTATGAGAAAGAACCTAAAGAGAATTGCTGCCATGGTCAGATAGTACAGACCCTAGATTAAAGCCACATTACGTGAAATTAATGGGTGCTGTAAGAGACATGCATGAATCATCATTTCAGCACAGAAAGGCTGGCACAATGGAAAAAAGAAATCTCAGTGGTAACTATGTCTTCAGAGGTCTTTTATTTACTCGACTATACTGCATTCTAACACATGTAAGAGGCAAATATATGAAAAGGCACTGCTGTGATCGAATGAATGAGACCATATGAGCTATATTGGAGCCGTATGCATTCCATTTAGCTGATATCAAACACAGTTTAATGAAAGTTAAATAGATTCAGAGGAGTGCATGAGCTGGAACAGATTAGATTCCACTGAGGGGTCTGTCAGCATATTGTTGCTCACATGTATTACCGTTTCTGAGCTGCCACAATTTCAGCACTCCATTACCAATACACAAAAGACTTATGCAGATACCAGGCAGTAACGTATACTACCATGTTGGAAAATGAGAAAACACAAGGTTTAATACAATGTATTAATATGTAAACTGGTATCTGGAAAATGTGTAATATTCTACAAATTTTTATATAATCTTATTCTTTACTATTACTTTGTGTTGTGTTTTAGAATATGTGAGTACTGGGATCCACACCATATTTCTATGTACATTTATTTACAGAGTAGGTTGTGTTAATTTATTAGACATTTTATTTAGCTTCAAGTTCACTTCATTAGAATTAGACTTTTATTTGTATTCACTCTTTACAGCTTAAACCTAATGCACATACTGTAGCAGAACGTACTATGGAGCAAGATGCATTCTGTTTTCCAAAATATAGTGCTCCTGTCAAAGATTTTAAACTTTTTTATGTAGCTGTAAGGATATTTTTGTTTTTTTGTTGTTTTTCTGTAGGATTCCATAATAATCTGGCAGAAAAACTTCTGTACAACTTAGTATGCATGCAGAGGTAAATCCCCATACACTTTGAAGGACTCTGATTATAGCTTCCTAGAACTCTGTACTAAACTATAATATGGCTGTGTGCATGAAGCCTTAAGCCCCCAAACACATTAGTGTATTGTCGGCTGAACCCACCGAGCCAACACTCTAATATGTATGAGGAGCTCTTGATTCCCCTGGCAGATGATGTTAAAACAGAGAAGGATCAGGCAAACTGAATAATTTCGCTCAATCCTTTTGTTCTCCCAGCAGATAAGCACCTTCTAGAAGTGTCTGGTGGAGACTTTGTGCTCTCTCCCCACACCATAAACGTTTGGCCAAGCTGAATGTGTATGTTAGTGTTGAGCAAATCAAAGTTTACAAAGTGGCCTTCGATCTGAATTTACGAAAAAATGTGATTTGAAGCAAAGCAGAATTTCCTCATGCTTCGTGGTAACAAATCAATTTTCCCTGAAAAGATGGTAAAATCTTTCAAAAATCATACTTACCTCATCCATTTGAATGTGAAGAGGCTGCTTCGGCCATCTTGTTTGAAGATCCAGTGTTAAATCTCATGCACGGTGACGTATGACATCATCACGCGCCGCGCAACATTTCGCACTGGATCTTCAAGCAAGATGGCTGCGGTGGCCTCTTCGCATTCAAATAAATGAGGTAAATATGACTTACCTTTGTATATAAAACCCTGAAAGGCCTTAATATTCATCTCAGATGGCACAATCTGCGATGCACATGACATCTGATGGTTTCAATGACGGAGGCAGCACAATCGCCGTTCACTGTGATTGGACCTACTATTTACAAAGAAATGCGCTTTGTGATGAAGTAATTTGTCACTAAGCAAATTCTTTTTTTTTTATTCAGTGAAGCAGCTGAATCTAATTTTTTCGAACTTTGCTCATCTCTAGTGTATGTGTATGGGGTAGGTGGGTGGGAGTCGGTAGAGATAGCTGTTGGCCACATATCTATTAAATGAGAATGCCTAGGTTTACTCTAAGATGATCCTTATCTTCAGTTCTTTAGGAACATATAATGTAGTGTGCAGGATGGAGGTGCTATTATCTTACACCTTACTATTCTGATAAGGATGCCTAACTTTAGCACTTTCATTTTCTTCACCTTTTCATTGTCCTTTGTATTATTTTTTCACTTTATTTTTTCACTTTTTATTTATGAACTAACTTATTTATATTATGTTTAATATATCATATATAGTTATGAATCACCTAATGCCCTAACTAATCATGTATTTAACGGTAAATGTTTCTATATGAATTAATTGCTGTTTTAATATATTGTATATATGTACAATGTATGTTCAAGATGTATGAATCAGTGGATATTTTCTCTTTTGTTAGGTCAAACATATAGTAGCAACAAATACCCCTGGTCCATTTATGTATTCTTCATAACATCTTGAATGGTATAGAATAATGTTTATCTGCATTTGATTACAATGTGATAGGGGCATCATTGTCCTTCATTTCGATGGTGACTGATGAACTTCCGGTTATGTTTACGCTGCATACGATGTACCCAGAGGGCGGTGTGGCAGCGGCTACCTCGCTGGTGATTTGCGTATGCGTGAGAGCAGACCGAGATGTTCGCGATTGGCACTTACTGGGATGTGTTCACGCGAGATCGGGCACCCATGTGCGGTGGGTGCTCTCGCGATATCTTATGCGGTAATGAGAGCGATACATTATGTGTGATTGCGCAATTTTTTATGCGATAATGATGACAGCCTCTGGCCACATCAGATAGAGCTATACACAGGTGTTTCTCTTGATGTGCAGACGTGAGGTGTGGTTTCATACACAATCGGTTATATAAGGCATGGGATCAGGTCAGATAGACACACCCACAGTAGAAGCACGGCGAAACAAACGTTGGGGTTTTTCAGCCCCCTCCAGCTCCACCACAGTATGTTTGGATCCATTCTGTGCCTAGCTCACTCCTTTCCCTTAGAAGTTAGGTTCATTGCACCATCTGCATAGGGGTATATATATCCTTTGTTATATCTCATTGTTTCGTAGTGGGAATAATTGTGCCTAATGGTGACTAATGATCTACCACTCTGCTGGAATATGTGGTGCAGTATGGTTTGGTGGACTATTGGACCTATATGTTGTCATTTCAGCCAATACAAAACAATACAGTTAACTATTCGAAATGAACTCTTGCACAGTATTATACCATAAGTTTGCATGTGTATACTTGTAGCTGGACAGGGTACATCATCTTTATAGCACCTACTTGCTGTATTTTTATATTTTTGTTTGATTATTATATGTATGTCCCTTTGTAGACACATAATAAATATGTTATTTGTACTATTATATGTGTGGTGTTCTTGAATAGGCTGTCAGTTATGCTCCCACACAGTTTTTTGTTATTTTGATCATATTTTAGTTATCTAACATATGATGTAGCGTACAGGATGGAGGTGCTATTAACTTACACCTTACTATTCTGATAAGGATTCCTAACTTGGTCCTGATGCAAATGATCAAGCAAACATTTCATAAATTATCTTAAAGCTTACTTGAGTTTAAGAAAAAAGTTTTTTTTTATAATATCTGCGCTTTATCAATCATAACTGTGAAGGAACAGGTCTTTTTCACAGCTAAACCCTTCTGTTGGCTGTGGAATTAATGTGCATCAGTATTACAGGTCATTAAAAACCATCAGGTCAGATTTATTGGCTTGGACTTAACCGTGCAATTCAAGTAGTGATTTAAGTAGTGGCCCCATGATAGAGTGGGAACAGTGGCAGCAGCAGAAAAAGTGGCCCTATGACAGAGCAGGGGATGGGCGCAGCAAAAGCAGTGGCAGTAACAGTGACAATAGTGTCCCCATGAGTGGGGACAGTGGCGGAAGCAGAAGCAGTGGCCATAAACATTACAAAAGTGGCACCATGACATAGTGGGAAGGGGGCAGCAGCAGTGGCAGTAAGGCTGTGTTAACATTTCTGTTTGTGTTTCTATTTTTCTAATCCATCAGAAGAACATAAAACAAAATAAACAAAACAATCATGTATTTTGAGCATCCATAAAGCCTCCATAAAGTATTTTGTCATTGTTTTTGTATCAGTATTTGATCAGTAATTGTAATCCAAAAACAGGAGTGGGTACAAAACAGAGATAAAATGTAATGGAACTATTTGCATCTCATCTGTATTTTATACCCATTCCTGCTTTTTGGCTTTCAAATTCTAATCAAATACTGATGCAAAACACTGACCAAACACTGAGTAAAAGAACATATTAGCTACGATAATTTATGTGGTTTATTCCAATAACCAATGACACTCCTCCCGTATGGCAATAATCCAGCTGCCATGTTTGATCCATTCATCAAGTTCGGTCAATCTGGTTTTAACCCAATTACATGTTGAAAGTAAAATACCATTAAGTACATAGTATGGGGGGATTCCAGACCTTATGGAGGGATCCACATGGGCTAAAATCTTATTGCACTGCACAGTGACATACAGTAGAATGTTTAAAATTTGTCATGTCTGTCAAAGTGATACAGAATAAAATTTTCCATAACAGAACGTGGTAGCTAGGAATGATGAATTTGGGTCCAGTTAGTGGAGCTATTTGCCCCGTAATACCGTCGTAGTTCCAACCCAAAACGATTGCAATAACGAAGCAGACTAATTTTTTTCCAAAATGAACATATTACTTAGGGTGAATTTGGGTCAAGTTCCTGGAGTGATTTGTTTGGTTCATTTTGATAACTATTTATTTGAAAATTATTATTATTATTAAGACTAATTTATTCTCTAAAAGACTAATTTTGTCGCTAATGTTTTTGCTAAAAGAATAATTTTTCAGATAAAAGAATAATTTTTATGACCAAAAATCGAGGATCAACTCATGGGAAACTCTGCTTTGTGAAAAATGTATTTATTTGCATTGCCCACAGGGTGTTAAATAAGACTGTCCTGTAACAATAAATCATAGTAACTGGCTAACAGAAGTGGTTAAAGATCAATGTGAACACAATGTGAATACAGATGTATCATCCCAATTTGTGACTCAGGGCTTAGTAGAATAATTTATCTATTAAATAATGTGGACATGCCACAAACAGTAGAATGAGACAAGCGTTTCACGCCAAATTGTGAATCAGGACCTAATAGAATTGCTTATCTATTAATCAATATGTCTATGTATAACCAAACCAAAGTATGACTGGGGAAGCAAGTGAACTAGAAAAACACGCCTATATATTAGACCACCTGTTGAGACTAAGTCTAATGCACATTAAGTTTATGTATAACAGAACAGATTATGTATAAATCGGCAGCACTTATATGTAGAAAAACCTTTATTGATGTATATCAGTAGATAAAGAAATATACATTCGCCATTCGCTGCTGCACTTATATCTTAAAAAAACATTATTGACATAGCAGTAGAAAAAGAAATACACATTCGCCATTCGCTGCTGCACTTATATCTTAAAAAAACATTATTGACATAGCAGTAGAAAAAGAAATACACATTCGCCATTCGCTCCTGCACTTATATCTTAAAAAACCTTTAGTGACGTATATCAGAAGTAAAATAAATATACATTCGCCATTCACTGCTGCACTTATATCTTGAAAAACATTTATTGACGTATATTAGTAGAAAAATAAAAATATATTCAGCGTTCACTGTTGCAGTTATATGTGGTAAAGGCTTTAGTGGCATATTTCTGTAGAAAAATCAAGATATATTCAGCGTTCAGCACTGCAGTTATATGTGGGAAAGTCCTTTTTGCGGTATGGACTGGATTACGTTGTGGTGAAATTTTTTATTTACGTTTCATACACTGAAACTAATTCATAGAAAAAAATCCAATCCAGCTTTCCTTAAAACCGATTCCTTTATTGATTTCTTGTATACGTAAAATCCACGGACAATGTCAGAGTACACACAAGGTGACGCGTTTGGGCTTACAGAATCATGCCCTTCATCTGATGAAGGGCATGATTCTGTAAGCCCGAAACGCGTCACCTTGTGTGTACTCTGACATTGTCCGTGGATTTTACGTATACAAGAAATCAATAAAGGAATCGGTTTTAAGGAAAGCTGGATTGGATTTTTTTCTATGAATATACCGCAAGGACCTGGTTCGGGTCTCTCATCCGTGCTTCCAGAGCTAAAGGGTGGAGGTGAGCGCTGCAGCAATTTGTTTGTATGAGTATTACTGAAACTAATTCACACCAGCCTGCATCTATCTGCAGTATTGCTTACTGAAAACTGCGGGGACTTTTCTGCACCACATGAGGACCGCGTCTCGCGCTTCCAGGTTGGATCTACTTTCTCCGCTATGTCCCATTTACTTCAGATCACTCCGCCTCAGGCGCCATTGGTTTTTTGAAACTGACAGCCTATAACCCTCTGTTGAAAAGCCTTTAGTGGCGTATATACGTTGAAAAAGAAAAACATACTCAGCGTTCACTGTTCCAGTTATATGTGGAAAAGCCTTTGGTGGCGTATATCAGTAGAAAAAGAAAAAGATATTCAGCGTTCAGCACTGCAGTTATATGCGGTTAAATCTTATTTAAATATTTTGGTGGAAAAAAATCTTGTATTCATCATTAAGCGCTGCATTTATCTGCGGTAAAATCTTTTTTAAATTATTTTGTTGGACAAAAATCTTGTATTCTGCATTGAGCGTTGCACTTGTATGGGGTAAAATCTTTTTTAATTATTTCGGTGGAGAAAAAACTTGTACTCTGCATCAAACGCTGCATTTATATGCGGTAACATATTTTTTGAATTATTTCGGTGGAAATGCAAATTTCTACCTCCTCCATTAACTTCCTCATCTCCTCATTATCATCAGACACACTAACTTTACCCCCACCCCCCAGCTATTTATATAAGTTGTGCCAGCACCACCAGGAGCGAATAAAGGTAAATTACACTTCCAGCCTGTTAAAGGGAATCATAGCATGATACCACAATACATTCGATATGACATTTAGCAAGAGTTTAAAGTGCCTACATATAGCACATAGTGGGACAATGCATCAAGATGAATCAGGTGTGGATCAGCCAGGATTTCCACACACCAATGCCTCATGCATCAGACAAGATCATCCATGGTGCAACACAAACAATTTGACAAAAGAGACTGGTTTCTTCTGGCAACCTGCATCAGCTACTATTCTGATGTTACCCGCCTGATGCCACTCATCTGATGCCAAGTGCTCATTCTTTCATCCACCATCTTCAGCGGGTACTGGTATTTCCACCCACCTCCATAGTATGTCACCTTGCCACTCTGTGACCTACTCATGCTGCCACCACCTCCAAACTCTGTCATTGTGCAGCTCTGTGGACTACTCATGCTGCCGCCACATCCGGACTCTGTCATTGTACCGTTCTGTGGCCTACTCATTCTGCAGCCACGTCCAGACTTTGTCATTATGCCACTCTGTGGCCTACTCATGCTGCCGCCACCTTCAGACTCTGTCATTGTGCGGCTTTGTGGCCTTCTCATGCTGCCGCCACCTCCAGACTCTGTCATTGTGCAACTCTGTGGTCTCCTCATGCTGCCACCACCCCTAGACTCTGTCATTGTGCCGCTCTGTGGTGTACTTATGCTGCCGCTACCTCTAGACTCTGTTGTTGTGCAACTCTGTGGTCTCCTCATGCTGCCGCCACCTCCAGACTCTATCATTGTGCCGCTCTGTGGTCTCCTCATGCTGTTTACACCTCCAGACTTTGTCATTATGCCACTCTGTGGTCTCTTTATTCTTCTGCCGCCTCCAGACTCTGTCATTGTGCAACTCTATGGTCTTCTCATGCTGCCGCCACCTCCAGACTCTGTCATTGTGCATACTCCCACGGAACAGTTTGCAGCTATATGGTCTCTCATTATCATCACAGTCCCATCATTGTATCTGTGGATCTCTCATTATTACCTCAGTTGTCAATATATCACTCTGTAGTCTCTTTTATTCTTCTGCGCCTCAGACTCTGTCATTGTACCTTTATGGTCTTCTCATTGCTGCCGCCACCTCCAGACTCTGTCATTGTGCAACTCTATGGTCTTCTCATGCTGCCGCCACCTCCAGACTCTGTCATTGTGCCGCTCTGTGGTCTCCTCCTGCTGCGGCCACCTCCAGACTCTGTCATTATGCCGCTCTGTGGTCTCTTTATGCTTCTGCCGCCTCCAGACTCTGTCATTGTGCAACTCTGTGGTCTTCTCATGCTGCCGCCACCTCCAGACTATGTCATTGTGCCACTCTGTGGCCACTTCATGCTGCCGCCACCTTCAGACTCTGTCATTGTGCCGCTCTGTGGTCTCCTCATGAGAAAACATGACCGGCCCCTATCTCCTCCTATTCTCTGGCCTGCACGCCAAATTTGCTTTTATAAGAAACACTGTTTGTGATTGTTTTCTATAATACTGTCCTGACGAAGGGGGCTTTTTGCCCTTGAAACACGTAGACCTGTACTAATAAAGAAAGATTACCTATCTACCCTTACCTGGTACCACGGTTCCTGCGACAGCGCCGCCAAAAAGATTCTGATTTCACCCGCTTTTCTATGATCATCATTTATTTGACACTTCTTGTGATCTGTCAGAAGGAAGGAAATACGAGATGCACAACGGATCCTGTCTGTGATGCAGCTTTAAGGACTGTATGGTTCCATAAGAATTGGCTTATGATTCGGTAGCCAAAAGCAGGAGTGGGTAGAAAACACAGAAGACATGCAAATATTCAATTTAAGTGTCATCTCTGTTTTTGTCACGACCGCTATCCCAGCAGCAGTCGTGTCGCACCAGACGGAGGGGAAGGGGGACCCTTATCTACGGATGGGAAATAGAACGGCCGCCCCTATCAAACCCTACGCTGGCACCTGTCTGCCCTGATACCCTAGACGGGGTGTGAACCCGTGCGGCGAGCAGGATGCCTAAACCCTGAGTCACTCTAAGAAGACTAGACTAGGGAAAGGCAGATGGGAGCACTAGTCACCATCACTCATGTCTAGGAGAACAACAGGGGAAGACAGTAACAAACAAACAAACAATCTCCAGCTGAGATAGACTTATCCAGTCACGAGCAGAGAAGATGATCCCAACAACGACAGTCCACGCCAGACAAGAGCTCCACAGCAATACCGTCAAACGATCTCCTTCAAAGGTCAGAATAGCACTGGAAGTAAGGACTATATCTGGCAATGACTGCAAGTGAAACTGAAACTAATATAGTAGCTGGGAGTGGCAGACAGCACTCACCTGAGAAGAATGCCTACAAACTCCCAGTCAGGACAAAAAGGTTCACAAGGCAAAACCCGGATGACATACCCTGAACCACGAAGCAAACTCACAAGCTATCGCGAGTAGTAAGTCGCTGCGACCTTCTCTTCCCAGACCTATCTGGATCAGTCACAGTCGTGACAGTACCCTCCTTTCTACGAGGGCCACCGGACCCTCAAGACCAGGCCTCTCCGGGTGGGACCTATGAAAAGCCCGAATGAGTCTGTCCGCCTTTATCTCTGATGCTGGCACCCACATTCTCTCTTCGAACCATAACCTTTCCAGTGCACCAGGTACTGAAGAGAGCGGCGAACATATCGTGAATCAACGATCTTTTCTACCTGAAACTCAAGACTGCCATCAACAACCACCGGTGGAGGCGGTAGTGGCAATGGTTCAGGAGGTTCTACATATCTCTTAAGCAGAGATCTGTGGAAGACATTATGGATCCTTAGAGTCTGAGGTAGCTCCAGACGAAAAGCCACCGGGTTAATGATCTTAATTACCCTATAAGGACCAATAAATCTTGGACCTAATTTCCATGAGGGAACCTTCAACTTGATATTTCTGGTAGACAACCACACCAAGTCATTCACCCCAAGGTCCGGACCTTCAGAGCGCTTCTTATCAGCCACACGTTTGTATCTACCACCAATTCTCTTCAAACTTTCTTGCACACTCTGCCACACTGATGAAAGTGAAGACGTAAATCGTTCCTCCTCGGGAATCCCAGACGGCCCCCCTCACTAAACGTACAAAACTGAGGATGGAAACCATACACACCAAAAATGGTGACTTATAGGTGGATTCTTGGCGACGATTATTAATGGCAAACTCGGCTAACGGTAAATAAGATGACCATTCCTCCTGATTTTCGGAAACAATGCATCTCAAATATGTCTCTAGGTTTTGATTGGTACGTTCAGTCTGACCGTTGGACTGTGGATGGAAAGATGAAGAAAGCGACAGATGAACCCCTAAACGAGAACAAAAAGCTTTCCAAAATTTAGAAACAAATTGGGTACCACGATCCGAAACAATATCGGAAGGGACCCGTGAAGCTTCACGATGTGGTCAATAAAAACCTGAGCCAGTGTGTTAGCATTAGGCAATGCGGTCAGAGCAATAAAGTGCACCATTTTACTGAATCTGTCAATAACAACAAGAATAACAGTCTTCCCCGCTGATACTGGTAGATCAGTAATGAAATCCATTGATAGGTGCGTCCAAGGCCTGTTGGGGATGGCCAGAGGTAAAGACGCCCTGCCGGACGAGTATGATCCACCTTAGAATGAGCACAGGTAGGACATGCAGACACAAAATTCAACACCTCCTGGCGCCACTTAGGCCACCAGAACCGATGAGACACTAATTCAGAGGTTGCCTTACTACCTGGGTGTCCTGCCAGTGCGGAGTTATGGTGTTCCTTTAGTATCTCCAGGCGTAAATTTTCTGGCACAAACAGTTTATCCGAGGGGCAGGAGGCCGGGCGTCCCCTGAGCTTCAACACCCTCCCTCTAAACCTGAGTGTAATGCAGAGACCACCACCCCTTTTGCAAAATAGGCTCTGGAACATCATCATCACCCCCTCCAGGAAAACTTCGAGACAATGCATCCGCCTTAGTATTTTTGCCCCGGGCGATAGGTTATTACAAAATTAAACCTAGTAAAAATAACGACCACCGAGCCTGTCTAGGGGTGAGGCGTTTAGCAGACTCCAGATATACTAAGTTTTTGTGATCAGTAATCACTGTGACGGGATGAACCGCCCCTCCAAAAATGACGCCACTCCTCTAAGGCCAACTTAATAGCCAAAAGTTCCCTGTTGCCAAAGTCATAGTTCCTTTCTGCAGTAGACAATTTCTTCGAAAAGAAAGCACACGGACGCCATTCACCAGGGACGGGCCCTGAGATAGTACCGCTCCCACCCCCACCTCTGATGCGTCAACCTCTACAATAAAAGGAAGCGAGACATCTGGCTGTACGAGAATAGGAGCCGAGGTGAATCTTTCCTTCAGAGATGTAAAGGCAGTTTTGGCTGCATGTGACCATTTGGAAAAATCGGATCCCTTTCGGGTCATGTCCGTCAGTGGTTTGACCACCAAGGAATAGTTCTTTATAAACTTTCTATAAAATTGGCAAACCCCAGGAAGCGTTGCAATGCCTTCAGGTTCTCAGGCAGATCCCAGTTCATAATTGCCCGGACTTTCTCTGGATCCATGCGGAAACCTGAATCTGACAACACATACCCCAGAAATGGCAGTTCTTTTATGGCGAACACACATTTCTCTAATTTAGCAAACAATTTGTTGGCCCTTAATATCTGCAGCACTTGTCTCACATGGATCTTATGTGTATCCGAATCCGAGAATA